>VDFB02328442.1:0-20468 GCA_007258455.2 Sequoia sempervirens
TGGATGAGGTGGATGTGATTTTACCAATGAGATCAAGCCCCCATTGTGAAAAGGGCCAAGGTGTTATGATCGGTCAGATCCCTCAAGCTGGTGCATGGATGAGGTCCCCATATTGTTGACATTACAAACACCTTCGAACATAGTCATGAGCTTCCTTTTCTATCGTAGGCCAATAGTACCCAGTCCTTAGCAGTTTCTTGGCCAAGGTCATACCACTCGAATGTGTTCCACAAATGCCATTGTGTACCTCGGTTAAAGCAATCAAAGATTCCTCAGGATTAAGGCATCTTAACAAGGTTCCTTCGATACTCCTATGGTATAGGGTGTCTCCTAAGATAGCAAAGTGGGACAACTTTTTGAAAAATGTTCTTTTAAGGTTCAAGGTGATATCGGCGGGGAAGACTCCTATTTTCAAATAGGTTTAAATATCATGATACTAAGGGTCACTGGGACCAAAGATTTCACACAAAAATTCAGACTTTGGTACCTCGAATGTTGGTACAAGAAGTTTCTCTACTAGGAATTCATGTTTATTGAAATTATGTGGGATATCCAGTAGTGATCTGATTGTTTCCATAACATCTACTTCTTTGTTGTTATCCTTGGGTATTTCCTCAAATTTGATGTCAATGAAGAATTATTTGAGGCTTTCTACCAGTTTCTTGTATGGAGTCAATTTGTCATCTTTCATTTGGTATTCATCATTGACCTGGTTGATGATAAGTTGCAAGTCTCCATAGACTTTGAGTGCCATGATCTGCCATTTTACTACAATCATGAGTCTTATAACAGGAGCTTCATACTTTGTGATGTTGTTTGTGTAAGGAAAATACAACTTGTATGACTTTGGTATTCAATCTCCTTGTGGTGTAATGAAGAAGACTCCAGCTCCTGACCCATGTTGTGTGTAGGATCCATCAAAGTGTACTTTCCAGTGATCTGCCACACTTAGGTTAAAGATTGACTCATTGGGGAACTCTGATATCAATGGGTTTTCTGAATATATCGACACTTCTGCTAATTGGTCTACAATTACTTGTCCTTTAATGGCCTTCCACTCTACATACTTAATTTCATATTTTGTTAGGATCATGACTCATTTAGTCATTCATCCCATGAGCATTGCTTTTGAAAGAAGATACTTGAGAGGTTCTATATTGGCAATGAGTTTTATCTGGTGAACCAACATATAGTGCCTGAATTTTTGTGCTTCGAACACCACTGCTAGGCAAGCCTTCTTAATGAATGTATAATTCAGCTCGTGTCCCACCACGGTTCTACTGATATAGTAAATAGCTCTCTCTTTCCCATTTTCATCATGTTGAGCCAAGAGAGCGCCAAGGGCTACTACTATTTCTGATATATACAGGATCAATGGTGTGTTCAAAATTGGTGGCATAAGGACTGGTGGTGTCAGTAAGTACTCCTTGATTTTATTGAATGATTGATCACATTTATCATCCCATTTGTATGATACCCCCTTGTGGAGTAGATGAGAATATAGGATAGCCTTATCTACTAACTATGCTTTAAACTGGCGAATGGATTGGAGTCTTCCCTGCAAACCCATCAACTGCTTTAGTGTTCTAGGTGCTTCCATCTCGACAATTGCTTTGACTTTGGTAGGGTCTATCTTGATTCCCCTCATAGATACAATATACCCTAGGAGCTTGCCTGATTTTATGCCAAAAAACACACTTCTTTGGATTATGTCTAACCTTGTACTCTTCTAGCCTGTCAAAGATGGATCTTAGCGCTGCTATGTGATCTCGACACTTCTTTGATTTGGCCAATATGTCATCCACATAATCTTCCACAATTTTGTGCATCATGTCATGGATGATTAGCGTCATATCTCTTTGGTAAGTTACTCTGGTGTTCTTCAACCCAAATGGTATCATGTTCCAGTAGTAGGTCCCCCATGGACAAGTGAAGGTTGTCTTGTGTTGGTTATCCTTAGCTATCATGATCTGATTGTATCTTGAGAATCCATCCATTAGTGATAGAATTTCATGCCCTACCTTCATATCTACAATCATGTCTATATTTGGGAGAGGGAAATCATCCTTAGGACATGCTTTGTTCAAGTCCCTAAATTCAATGTAGATGCGGATGCTCCCAATGGGCTTGGAGATAGGTACAAGATTTGAAATGCATTCTGGATAATCAATTGGCCGTATGAAGCCAACATCAAGGAGCTTTTGTAATTCAAGTTTGACCAGTAATGTTATTTGTGGATGCATCTTTCTTAGCTTTGTCTTACGGGTTTCACCTCTAGATAAACAACTAGATGATGATCAATAACTTCAGGATGAAGACTAGGCATGTTAGTGTAGGTCCATGCAAAGTTTACGTTTCTTTCCCTTAGAAAAGCAGCTAGGAGTTCTTGTTCTTTTGTCAAAAGTGATTCTGCATAGAAGGTGATATGTGGTGCTTCTTCGGTTCCTAGGTTTACTAGATTACATTTCTTTGCTAAGACCGCTGACTTTACTTGATGAATAGAACTAAGGGGAAGATTGAATCCCTCATCCTTTGGCACCTCAGAGAGGTTTTCACCATTAGATACGTCCTTTATTTTATTTTACCGGGTCCAAGGGGTGCACCCACCGGCGGTAGTTTCCTCAAGACACGGATGTTATTCTTAAATTTTACTTTGTATTTGAAGTTCAATTTGACACCACCAATATGCATATTATTATTTTAAATAATGTTAATAAAATAGCACGTGATCTCCACATGGTAGAGTATCTCGCAATCCCATGAATTCCAAGAGAGCCTCATCATTTTTGAACATGTCTAAGATCGATGGTCCTCGTTGGTCATAGTCGATGAGTTGGAGGTAGACAAGTTTTAGCTCATTGGTCTGGTTACTTGGTTCGAAAGATAGGGTACTGATCATGAAAAGAGAAGAATCCTCGAATAACATGGGTAGGTCAGTTATAGGGTCCTCGTCACACACATTGGTTATATCAAAGGTATAGTTATCTAAAGGTAAACTTGTGGACACTAGTAACTGAGGAGGAGCTTTGACTTTTCTAACCGGGGCACCTTTTCCATGTATGGTTATCTTTAGAGGGGTACATCCAAGACCAAGATTTTTTATACGCTTCTCAGGAATGATAGGTTCTAGAAGGTCGTTATCATTCTGCCCAAGTTTTTCATTTTTGTTATAGCCCCATCCTTGCATTAACTATAGTCCTTTGTTGTCATTTTCCATGGGAAGATTAGATCTAGGCCTTTCATCTTGATATAATACTCTTGATATATCCTTTTCATCTACCACTTCCTGACTTGGGTCCCCCCACCTTTTTGAATCTGGATGGTTCTGATTTAAAGGTGTGAGATGGTGTATCAATTGATTGAGGTTTCCCATGAGATCGAGGAGATTGAGGTATCTCTCCTATTACAAAGGCACTCTTTTTCATTTTGTAATCCCCACACCCATTATCTTGGATAATGATTTTAATATCAGAAATTTCCATAATGGAGGGTGTCTTTGTCTCAGAAGTGGAGGAGAGGGTAGATGGGTTTATATATGGAAATGTGGGTCCCTCATCATTCTTCGAGACTTGAGGAATCTTGTATAGCTGAGTACCCAGCTTCCTAGGTTTCTGTCTTCAAAAGTGGTTCAGTCTACCATGGACTGTGACCTCTTTGATTTTTGACAGGAAACTTCAGCTACGTTGGAGGTTAGGATGGCAGCTGACTTGCATTCCATGATTCCACGCTGTGCCCCTGGGAACATTGCTGGAGTAATTCAGGATCAAGGACTTGTGTATGGTTTCGCGTGGTGCTTCCCTGGAGAAATCTGAGACCAGACTGAACACATGAGACACCCAGGGTTCTGATCGCTCGCCATGCCCTGTCTGGCCAGCCACCCACCCCTATCTAGGCTGACATCTTCACAGAGAATCTCAGAACCCCAACACCCATTAGCTCCAGTACAAGCCATTTCGAAACTGCACCTCCATCCACCAAGACTCTTTTGAATTTATTCTTATGGACTAAGACTTCAAGATGGAGTGCATGGTTATGATATGGTTGAGTTTGGAAGTCTTGATCAGAAAATGTTAGGAGATGTGGTGTGGTGATATGTACGACCATAGCTTGGAACTGGTCTACATCAAGATCCATGGGGACAGTGAATGAAGCCAAAGCTTTTTATAGGATTTCCCTATGTGCGGATGATATTTTCAGCAACTCCATGATGGAGATCTGGGAGGGGGTCCTTTTCGATTGATCCAAGAAATTATAACCATCAAGAATTGACTTGGGATTGGTGGTGGATGCCATGGATGGTTGGGATGGTCTTGGAATGGTAAATTTTCCACCACGTGTGGTGACTCCACAGTTGGCTCTAGATCCTTTAATGTTGACAATGGTAACCCACTCATCTAAGGATGCAACAACATGGTCGTAAACATGGTTCAAATTATTATACTTTTCCTTACCATTTTTGTTCCATTTATTGTGATCTAGCATCAAATTCATGTATATCTTTATATATTGGTTTCTTGTGGGTTGTTCAATGGTTACAGTTCTGTCATCAATGAGGTCCTGAATCATATTTTAAAGTCACATGCAACTAGCTATTGTGTGTCCCTTTATCTTGTGGAAATCACAGAGTTGCTTCTCGTTATACCATGGTAGTTTAACTTGAGGCTCTTGATAATTGTCATAAACATGGATCTTGATGAGATTTTCTTGAACTAACCATTGCATGATAGACTCAATCGGTTCCCCAAGTGGGGTGTATTTCCGTTTAGGGGGATAATTCCTTGGGAGTGGTCCCCCTTGACTGTTCAGGTTATTGACCGCTTGATTGTTGGGTTGTTGTGATGATGTTTTGGTTTGTGTGTTATTTTGGTTGTTGTCTTGCGGTTGTTGATATGATTGTGTGTTTTTCCTTGGGGCATTGATAATAACTTTGGCATCAACCACACCATCGTTAGTAATGTTTTTTTTCTTTGCCCATGTGTGAGGTTTTTCATTGTAACTAGTTGATGGATGATTTTATTGATAAGTAGGTTCCCCCCTTGTGTGATGAAGGCTCTTTTGATGTTGAGCACCTTGGGGATCAACTGGTCATATGTGGTGATGCATTGCATTTTTAGATGGAAGGAAAAGGTCCCTTCCAAATTGGTGATGATAGTACAAATTTGTTGTTCTTCTAGCATAGTCCACTTGCTCCTATTGGCCTTGGATCACCATTGTTGCAAGAAGGATGCAAATTTTTCCCCCTTGGATTGTTTGAGAGCGGATAGTTCTTCTAAACTCACGTCCATGCCTATGTTGAATGAATAGTTTTGTATGAACAAGTCCACAATTTCTTGGAACTTTTTTATTTTGGGAGGAAGACAAGAGAACCATTCCATTGATGGTCCAATCAAACTCTAAGGGAATAGTCACATTAGATAAGAGCCGTCGTATGAAACTTCCATACAGTGAACATGAAATTCACTGATGTGATCTTCAAGCTTATCGGTCCCATGATATTTATCAAATTTAGGTATCTTGAACCCTTGTGGGAATGGAACCATCACAATGCTTTTGTCGAATGGATAAGGGCATAAATTCCCTTGTGTCTCCGTTGTTTTTTCAGATTGTAGGTATAGCACTTGTTGTGAGAGAAATTTGATTTGTGCAGACACATCGTTTTGCGAATCAGGTGGTGGGATGAATTTATTTTGAGGTGCTTTGATTGTTTGAGTGATGGGTGGGTTGTTTTTGTGTATTCGTAGGAGGTTGTTGGAAGTTTTTTTGTGCTACCAACGCTTGTTGGTATGCCTACAATTGTTGTTGTGCCAATAATGCTTGTTGTCGGTCTTGCTTCTATTGTGCCAACAATGCTTGTTGTTGGGCTTGTAACTGAGATTTTTTTTTGTTGTGCTTGGTATTGTTGCAAAGCTTGTTGATAAGCTTGTTGTTGTAACTAGACTTGTGCTTGAGATTTTTGGGCTTGATACTGAGCTTGTGCCTAAGCTTGAGCTTGTTGGGTGGCTTGTGCAGCTTGGGCAACCTATGCAGCTTGCATTGCTTGCATAGCTTGTGCAGCTTGGGTGGTTTGTTGTTGTTGCAATAAAGCCTGAGCTTGCACTTGAGCAAGTTTTTATGCTTGTTGTGCGGTTTTTTGTGTCTGTGCATGTTGAGTAGCTTGTTGTGCAACTTTCAAGGCTTGTTGAGCTTGAAATTGTTGGAATGCTTGCAGTGTGATGCTATATTGATTTGCCACATTTGGATTTGGTGGTGGTGGTGGTGGTGGATTAAGAATGGTGTGAGATGTTGTGATAAGAGTTTGTTGAGGTGGGTGTTGATGTGTCGTTTGGGTGATGGTAAGGGATTGTGTGGTGGATGGTGTGGTAGATATTCTAGGTCCTTGGGAGACCATATTTTGAGGTGTTATAGATAGTGTGGTGATTGATTGTGTTGTTTGGATTGGTGCCACCTAGTGTTGCGATATCGGTGGCATGATTGGAGGATTCTTTTGATTTGGTTGATTGATGATTGGTAAAGGGGGTTTCCCTTGGTGTGGATGTTATTAATGGTAGAGGAGAAATGGTGAGATTGGAGTGTTTTAGCAGAGATGATGATGAGGGATGGGTTACTCGAGGCAATGAAGGTGTAAAATCAGCAAATCCTTGTATATACTTCTCGGTATAAATATCAATGAATTTTAGTGGCAATTTTTTTTTGTTTTTGTCAAAAAAAATAATGTCCATTGGTGAATATTTTCTAATTGCTAGAAGTCTATGGAAAATCTTGGTGAAATGCAATTTTTTTAAAATGACTAATTTTTTTCCATTGGCGATTAAAATCTATTTTCAAACCAATAAAATATTTTGATTGGCAAATTAAACCTGTTTTCAAACTAGAAAAAATAAAATTCATTGGCGAACTAAACCTATTTTCAAATGATTAAGAAAAAAACATTGGTGAATTAAACATAATATGAAACCAATAAAAAAATGCAGTGGCGAAGTGTCGGTGCAAATTTTCCTAACCTTAGTTGCAAGTATTTCTTGGTCATCTTTGTAGTTGGTGGGTCAGAGGTTTTGGAAACTTTGAAACTTCAGACTTTGGTTCTAAGGTTCCAAGTTTTAGTGACCATGTGACATTATGGACGATGATTCGATGAATTTTCGATGGACGAATGTAGTTGCATTCCGAAAGTATATCTCTCAAGTACTAGAATTGCAAATTGAAACCTACGGAATTACACTAGAACCGTTAGATTTCCAAAAATCAATGGTTGATATTTTATTAATTATTTGAGTCTATAGGGTCATCCTACTCTTGTTTTACCGTTTAATATTTCCTAATTCAAAACCAAAATATTTTTATAATAGAAGCCAACAAAATGCTAGCATAACTTTAATGAAATCCACGAGGGGTTGGAGTCTGCGATCAGCCTAGCGATGTCCCCATTTTAAATTATGCATTAAAGTTTGTTTTAAAGAGGTCTTGTTCTATTGATTTTTGATGGACCTTTGTAGTTGCATTAAAATTATCTCTCAAGCTTGCCTAGAATTGTAGAATTTGGGAAATATGCGAATTACACTAGAATGGATTCGTTCCAATCAATGGATTTGAAGTTGCAATCGAAAGTATTTAGGTATGCCCGATCATCCTGCTCTTGTTTCTGGTTAATATTGCACAGAGTCAGGACCAAAATGTTGCCAATAGAAGCCTTTAAGTCTTAACTCTCTTTGCCTTTAATCTTGAAGGGTGAGGTCTACGTCAAACTACTTGATGTCCCATTTTAAATTATACTGCGATGCATAAATTTTTGTTTAAAAGGACCATTCGATGAATTTTGATGGATAGGCTGGATTTGCATTCTGGAAGTATATCTCTTAAGCACTAGAATTGCAAATTGAAACTTGCAGAATTACACTAGAACCATTAGATTTCCAGAAATCAATGGTTGATATTTTATTAATTATTTAGGTTTGTCGGTCATCCTACTTTTGTTTACCGTTTAATATTGCCTAAGTTAGACCAAAATATTTTATGACAAAGCTTTAAATCTTAACTCTTTAATCTCGAGGGTCAAGTCTTGTCAACCTAGCAATGTCCCCATTTTGAATTATGCATGTGCATAAAGTTTGTTTTAAAAGAGGGACCGTTCGATGAATTTTCAATGGACGACTATAGATGCATTCCAAAAGTAAATCCTTGAAGCACTAGACTTATGAACTGAAACCTCTGGAATAACACTAGAACCGTTAGATTTTCATAAATCAGTGGTTGAGACATTTAATTCTCTCTTTTCAATGCATCAAAGTACTCTACCTTTCATTTATTCTATTGAAATTTTCAATTTGGTTGTGTTACTGGGCAGTGGCATAGATTAATACCATATGAATAGCCAAAAAAAACCTATTTTTGAATGATTAAGAAAAAAAAATTGGCGAATTAAACATTGTTTAGTAAGCGAAGGTGTGGAAGTTTCCATAAAAAGTGAACTAAAGAAACAATGGAGGCCAGTTTCACCTTGACATCGTGGAGGAAGCTAGACCCTTTCGTTAGAAAAGCATCTATGAAGTGGCTGTGGGGTTTATTTCTCTTCAAGGATGTGCAGGTGGCGCAAGTAGTTCAATTTATTTTGGGTAATGGCTTTGAAAAATTAAAGCACAGATATAGGACCAAAATGGATATTTATTCGTTGGTCATGGGTTGGGGTCTAGACTTAGGAGAACTGGTGGATGTAGTGAGGAAAGTCATGAAAACTCTGGTTCACAAATTTTTTTTAGAGGATATGGAAGGAATTTTGGAACGGGTGATACCAGGAGTGGGGCTTGTTAAGGTTGAAGGCATGGATGGTGGAGGCCCAGAGCTCACAGATTTAAATCATCTCTTTATCAGGTGACTAGAAGGACACACCAAAGATCTATGGTGAGAAGGTGTGGAGCGTGAGTGGCAAGCACTCAAAATCTATGTCAAGCTAATGGAGGTTGAGGAGGTCATAGAGAATCTCAAAGACATCGCTAGAGTAGAGATGCGTAAAAAGAAGGGTTTGTGTCTGAGGAGGAAGATGAAGATGGGTAATTCATCGAAGGCGTTTGAGCAGTACAATTTTTTTAAAAAAATTAGATTATTGTACTAAATCTTGTCTGTGATTTTTTTTTTTGGGGTTTATGCCTAGATTTCAGGCGAGTAGATTAGGGATAATTTGATATGTTGGAAATGGAAATTGTGCTAGTTAATCAGCTTTTTTGGTAGTTGATGGATGAACATAATTCTAAAGTATATTTTATAGCATTAGTTTAAAATTGGAATATTTTTTGGTAGTTAATGGATGAAGATAAATCTAAAGTATATAATAGCATTTTGTTTACAGTGATTCTCAACTTTTATTTTTTTCAAGATAATACAACATTTGGTAACTTGCTTTTATTAGTAAGCATGTTGAAGTTTTATTTTCCTTTTACAAATAATTTAAGTTTTTAGATAGATGAATTTAAGGATTAAACTATAAAAAAAATTCAACAACATTTCTTTTATAGCATTTATTTAATATGTATGATTAATAAAATCAATAATATTTTAATAAGAATTTTATATAAAAAAATATAAATTAAATATTTTTTTGACAGTTAAATTTTTTCATAAAATGTAAAGTGGCAGGCATTTAAATGAATAAAAATGTCACAAAATTTTCATATGATAGGTAGGGGTGGCCATCAAATTCTAGGCCTAGCCGAGAGGTAATAATTTTCCAAACTCCACACGTACCGATCTTAATTACCCATCGATCCTCCAGTCATGTCCACTTGCTAAAATCTGCCCATGATCTTCACTTCATAAATGCACTGTCCTTGCCACCTTTCCTATCTTAATTCACCAAAGTCAAGGTTTTGATGCTTTTCCTAACCTTAGTTGCAAGTCTTTCTTGCTCATCTATGTAGTCGATGGGTCAGAAGTTTTGACAACTTCGAAACTTCAGACTTTGGTTCTAAGGTTCTAAGTTTCAGCGACCACGCAACATTATGGACCACTACTGTTTGATGAATTTTCGATGGACAGCTATAGTTGCTATAGCTTTAATGAAACAAGATTTGTAATGATTTCATATTGTTTGAGTGGCACTGGTAGTGCTAACTGGAGTCTGGTGATTTTGACAGCTTGTCAGATTGAGGTACAATTTGCATGTAGCCAGACATCAATCAAATTAAACATTTTAATTTTTAATTGTACATGTAATGCTTAAGATACACAAATTGACTAGGTTTTTTGGTTTGCGTGAATCAGGCTGGTAGCGGCACTAGTGGCCCATAATTTATTAAATAGGGTAGGTAATAGTTATAGTAATAATGTGACATTGTAATTCAGTTGTAATAAAATAAATAGTTATAAATTTACAGTAAAGAGTTATTCAAATCATTTTTTTTCCTTTGAGAAATTAAGTATTAATTGCATGCAAAGGTGGAGTAAGTAGCTATTTATCACATTCCATTTGCAAAATTTGAAGTAGTGGTAGAAAATTCTAGAAAGGCGAGTTGTGGGTGAGAAGTAAAATGGAAATGTTGCTTGCATTGGACACAAAGAAGCAATTGCAAGCCTTTAGAGGGAAAATAACCGATAAGCAACTATAGGGGCTGATGAATTAGACACATCCACTCATTCTCTAGGCAACCAAGCAGGTGGTTGGGCCAGAATTTTTGAAGGCTTATCATAGAGCCAAAGAAAATACGGAGATTCTGACAATGTTCTTAGCAATCCTTTTGCATATGGGAGTCTCAAAAGAGATAAGCAAAAAATTGACCCAAATGGTCTTCGTTCATGCATTGTTGGGCAACATTGATGCGGTGCTAGATAATGTGGATGAGAATAGGAAAATCCCCATGCCACAGAACTACTACATGATGCAGATGAGAGGGAGAGAGGTAATGAAGTTTCCTTTGGTCCGAACCATCGACTCAGAAGGATTTGAAAAATTATGGGCAAAAAGGGACCATAGTATTTTCTTTCTCCTCAGGGCAGCAAAGTTGATGACCAATCTCCCATGTGGGTGGGCAATAAGATGTGTAGAGGATGAAGGTCTAGTAGAGGAAATTGTAGCGGGTGATGATGATGATTTGGGACCTTGGAGATGGGGAAGAATGGCTTGTGAATGATCCCAAGGACTCGGAGGAAAAGACCAAAATCCTAGCACACCAAAAATGTGGAGTAGACTACCCGGTGATTGCAAATTGCAAGGTGTACCTAAAATACATAGAGTCAGAGGATGATGATGAATGATAAATTCTAGTTGGGTATGATTTCAACTTTTTGTTTTTGAATAGAAATAGTAACAGTAATAGGGTAATTGATTCAATCCTGAGTCTTGGAGTGCCTGTACTTAAATTCAAGCCAATTTTGTAATGCATGAAAATCTGGGTGGGCTAGCTAATCAGGGAAGGTCACTTGATAGAAAAGGCCTTTAGGGTGGTTTTTTGAAAAACAGATACTCATGTAATCCTTTTTTGATAATCAACACAAGGTGCTACCCCTAGCAGTGTTTTACCTAGCAAAAAAAATAATTGCATGTAGATTTAATAAAGTAAATGGTTTTGCTATTAATTTGACATTGTAATTCCTTTTATTAAGTCCTTTGTAATGTTAAGTGTTATTGTGCTATTAATGTGACATTGTAATTCCTTTTATTAAGTCCTTTGTAATTGCAACGTTAAGTGTTGTTGTGCTTAGTGCTAGTAATGGTTAAAAGTAAAAAAAAATTAAAACACATGTTTAATATTTATATCATAAATTACTCAACAGTTCGATAGAAGATTTGATGTATCGTTGTAGACTCAACTTCAAGGGAGCAACAAAAGTTTAGTCACTAGGCCTTTGATTTTTATAACCATTTGACATGTTGCATTGTCATGGAGTTCTAAATTTTCATAACTACCTGATTCCCCAAATTGGTTCACTTTGTTGAGTAACTAAGTTCATGCATACATAACCTTTGAGTTACGATGTGTGGATTTAGTCGAATTCGATGGGTCGGAGGTTTCAAAAACATTGAAACTTCATACTTTGGTTTTGAGGTTCCAAGTTTTAGCGACCACGCGACATGATGGACTTATCTTTCCTTTTCAAAGGCGTCGTCGTCTGACATCTTAGTGAACTCTACGTATGAAATGAACTTGAGTTGTCTTTTCACGAATTTCCAAAAGCATACAAGTTTAAAGGCTATCTTTTCAAGGTATGAAATTGAATGTCGCATTTAAAGAACTTCCTATCAACAATAACGACATACGTGGGTGGCGTAGTTTTTCTCAAACATTTAGCCTACATTCTCATTTTACTCTACATTGATTGCACATCTTGTCATTTTATATGGCTTGGCCTTGAAGGTGGCATAATTTTTCTTAGACATTTCCTTTCAAAGGCATCATCAAATGACATCTCATTGAATGCTATGTACAGAATGAACTTGAGTTGTCTTTTTTAGGAATTTCCAAAAGCATGCAGGTTTAAAGGCTATCTTTTTGAGGTATGAAATTGAATGTTGCATTTAAAGTGCGTCCTATCAACAATAACGACATACATGGGTGGTGTAGTTTTTCTTAGACATTTAAGCATACCTCTTATTATTTCTTCAAGAATTCAAGTGTCTCATTAGGCATAGTGAGCTCATGCAGTCTGAAATTGAAAATCATTGGCTCAGTGTGAGGGATACGGAGCTAGGACTTTTTAAATTGGAACAATTTTGGGCACATTTGGATAGTAAAGAAAAATTTGTTGTAGATGTGAAGGTGTTCGAAAGTGGACTAGCTCAGGCTAAAGGTTTTCCAAAAGCAGTGTTGAGTGTTGACCTAATTGTTGCATGTGCGAGAAGGTACATTCCTGAAACTTGGGAAATCAAGGTTGTGGACGGAACCATTGTAGCTAAAAAAATTAGGTCGTTTCTCAAGCATTGGGAATTACAGAGAAGGCACCCATAAAGGAGATGTCTATTTTAAGAGCTAACGAATATTTCAGGACTAATGAAACCTGGTGTAAACATTCTATGGCCAAAGTGTGGTTAAAATCAGAGAAGAAAGGTAAGTCTCAATTGCCCAATAAACTTAAAAGGACACATTTTAAATCAGAAATTGTTGATGTTATTGCTTTACTTCATCGTATTGTCGGGAATGCACAAGTTGAATTATTTGAAGACTGGATGTGTCAGTTCATTTTAGTTATCTATGATGATATTGTGTTTATCGATTGGGCCGAGATAATATGCTTTCACTTGCATGAGAAATTAGTTAACTTTTAGAAGACTGCTACCTTTCATCTGTGTTCTTGTTTGATATATATCATTGCTAGTCAAAGAGCTTATTGGCCAAGGTTCAAACCACAAGTACCACCAAGTCCTGTCATGCATGTGTATAAGTGTTATGCACAATTTACTAGGTAGGTTGGGATGGGAGAATATTGTCTTGTTAATGATGCCTTTTTAATGGAAGTTGCGAGAAAGTTGGATGGAAATCCTGAAATGCATTTTTCCCCTAAATCAAAATCTCTGGTGTTGAAGTTTGGAAGTTTTTATATCTAGTTTGATAGGTTTCTTATTTGAGAATTGGAGGTTACGAGAAGGCTCCACTTAAATTTCCTAAGTACATTGAGGATTTATTGGTATTTTTGGAGGTCTACAGACAAATGGCCATAGTAAATATAAAATACATGAATATGGGAAAGCGAGGGTATACCTTCCCATTAGTTACTCATTCTTTCTCTTGCAAAAGTAATCAAATGGCTAGGAATGTTGAAAGGATTCTCAAAGAATACAATCTCCAGTACTTGTTTGTAAGAACTAATTTTGACAGCAAGGGCTTTGTGAGAAAAAATCTGTATGCCTCCGACTCGTATCAACACCAACCTTCAATCGAAGATTTATGGGAAGATTGTGCTCATGAAAATGAAGTTTTCAGAAGGGACCATATGAGGTTAACCCTTGAGCAGATACAAATTTTCGGTCTCTCTTTCAAAATTCCTAAAAATGTGTCTGAAGATTCGATGGTTCTTGATCCTAAATACGAGAAGTTGCCTGATAAATCACATCCTAGAGTTGACTGGGATAAAGATGAAGTTTTATATATGAGTAAATGGGCCGAACTAGTGCTCAAAAGGACTCAAGATTGGTTGGAAGGCAAATGGCGTAGGGTTGCTGGTTCTGTTCATGAACCAAAATCATACCAGAAAAATGAGCAAGGATCTAGCCAAGTAGTCCCTGGAGGTACATCATCGGCGAGGATAGTCATCAAGTCTTCTAGCACCAATTTACAATTTGGGGGTGATGGTGAAAAGCTGAAGAAATCAATTAAATCAAAAATCAATATGTGAACTAGATAGCCCATCCATCCCTGCTCTTAAAAAGAAAAATGTCCAAACAAAACCTGTACATTAGAAGATTTAGAGAGCATCTTTAAGCATATTGTTCAAGATAGTACTTTCTTGCCCTTTTCTGAAGAATCTTCTCAATCTCCTCCTATAGAAAACATATCAATTATTCCTAACAAGTCTAGAGAGGTTGTTGAAAGTAATAAAGCCCCCAGTCTAATAGAAAACTCTCTAGTATGGTTGAGGAAAGCGGTAGAAAAGAAGAGGAAATACACTCCTACGACATCCGTTGGGGCTGGAGTAGATACAGTGACAAAATTACTCCAAGCTTCCTTAGGGCCCAAGAAAGCCCAAAAAATGTCAAGAATTTTGAATGATGTGGTCTCTAGTAATTAGGTGTTAGAAATTGTAGAACCTTTAAAAGATGTAGATGATGATAAGATAACCACAGATGATTATAAAATCATACATGTTGACATGGGTCCCCAGACACTTGAAGGTGATGTATATCATGCTAGTTACTCAGTCAATGCTTTAGCCAAGTGGGTAAAAGAAGAAAGGAAAGAAAGGGTAAAATTGCAATCTCAAATTTTGGATTTCAAAAACTTTATCTCTTCCATTGTTTCTCCCTTTTTGTATACTGAGGCTTCTAGTTCCCAAGAAAGAGTTATTGATGCGTCTGCGATGTAGTTGATTAAGAAAAATCTAAATTATTCCAAGGCTACTAGTGAGTGGATTGAAGAATTGTCTCAGGAAGCTATATTTTTTATTAGTAAATTTGTGATTTCCTACACTGACATTGTTGATAAAAGAAAAGGATTAATAGAAAAAATGCAGTAGGTTAGAAATGATCAAACCAAGCTGTATGTAGTTTCAGAAGAAATGAAAGAGTTAATTTCCATGGATCAATTGAAGTTGGTCAATGAATAGATTGTTAGTGATCCAAAGGAATTAGATCCTTCATGGCTTGATTCACTTAAATGGAAACTAAACATATATGATGACCTGGTAAAGGAAATCACAGAAGTGCTAGAGAAGTATTTGGATATGTTAGGAGAAATCAAGGGGAACTTTCATGATCTGCAAGTGAAGATAACGGATGATTTTGATGAGAAAATTTTGGACACGAAAGAAATCTACTCAAATTTTAGAGAAGTCTTCAACAAAGAAGTAGCACATCCTGCTACGATGACTAAAGAATCTTTCTCAAAGCTTGGGAGGTTGGAGCTTTATCTCAAAAAATTTAAAGCTGAAGCAGAAAGGAGGTCTGACACACTAAACGAATCTGAAGTTGCTCTCAAAAAATGGAGAACTGGGCTTCAGATCACATTGACACCAGGGAGCAGGGATATTTTTGCAATCATTACCAAGTATAGGGAATATAAAGCCAGAATGAAGATACAGGAGAATTTTTTGCGACAAGGAGAGAATGAGGAGCTGGAAGCTGATGAAGTTGAAGTGGTTGGGAATGATGCATAATTTATTTTTAGCATTTTCATATACTTTCTTTAAATTTGGCACTTTTAAGTTAATGACTTCTTTTAATTTTCAGTACGATTACTTTCAAGTAACCATTACCAAAGACATTGGCTATGTTTAAATATTGGTTCGACTAATGTGATTAGGCTCTTTTGAGAAAACTTTGATTTACTCATTAGGGAAAACTCTGTTATTTTGGCTATTATTTGTTATTTTGATATAGAAGACATTGGTGGAGTTTATGCATGCATAATCTTTGAGTTATGGTGTATAGATTTATTCTATTTATACTGAATGTTTGCTAGTGTGATATCTATTATTGGGATGACAGATGATATAATTTTGCTATATTGTTGTGGTGTTATTATCTGTGAATAATTTTTTTGCAGAGTGCAGTGATATTGGTTTAGTTGTTATCTTTCTTTCATAAGTTCTATTTCTATTTACATGAGATTGATAGATTTTTGGATAGTTTCATTGATGTGGAATGTTTATCTATGAATAAAAATTTTATGGTGATGGATGAATAAGGATTTATTAGTATAATTTAAGTGATTTGGTAGTTTAAAATTTTATTGTTTAAGTTGGGTGGACACTAGATGCCTTTATAGGTTATTTATGTTGAATTGTTAGCTTTTGTTAGCTTATAAATTATAAGTTATGGATATTGAACTGTTAGCTTCTCTTCAAGGAATGGATTAATAATATTCCTTTCAGTTATTTATCAAAGATTGTGCAAATGGAAATGCAATAAGAATTTATAAGTAGTGTGATTAGTGGTGTTCTTAAAAATGATGCAGAATCACGTATCAAATTCAATACCATGGAATACAATATAATTTTTTTGGATTTTCCTAACCTTAGTTGCTAGTCCTGAGAGTTTTATAACCTTGGTGGGGAGTTCTAAATTTTCATAACTTACCAATTCTCCCACTTTTTTGATGGTTCACTTTGTTTAGTTGCAAGTCTTTCTTGGTCATGTTTCTACTCGATGGGTCAAAGGTTTCAAAAATTCAAAGTTTGGTTCTAAGGTTCACTTTGTTGAAGCAAGAATGGAAAAGAGATAAAGAAAACTTGTTATTATAACTAATAACACTATAAAGAAATGATCACTCACCTTTTCTACTCGGTGGGTCGAAGGTTTTGGAAACTTCAAAACTTTAGAGTTTGGTTCTAAGGTTAACTTTGTTGAAGCAAGAATGGAAAAAACAAAGAAAATGTATTATTATAACTAATAACACTATGAAGAAATGATCACTCACCTTTTAAGTCTACGTTTTTGGCTTTGCAGTTCATTGACTTCTTGTTCGAAATGGAGAAGTAGAACCTCAGAACTAAATAAAATGTGTAAGAAATTAAGAATAAATGACACTTTCGATTGTATTTATATCAATCCATGATTCCATATTTGGTGAATTCCATGGGATTTTTAAATGGTATATGAAATATTTGGCAAATATTGCTTGCTTATACAACAATGCATTATAATTTTCAAGGCTAAATGTGTCCTCAAATGTAATTATTTGTTAATTTTATTGTAAAAGTAGGTCCTCATGAGCAACTATTTATAAATTTTAATTAGCGAAATGGGTCTTCACAAGAAACTATTTGTAAATTTTAATTGGCAAAATGGGTCTTGATAGAATGTTGTTTTAATAGTATTGGTGAATATGTAGGTGTTTTTTTAAATGCTTTCAGGATTCCAGGTGAAAATATTAGTCGATCCAATTGAAACATGTAGTTTGACAATGGAAAATTTGTTGCTTAAAAATGCCTCATAAAAAAACTCATTAGCAAATGTACATGCATTGGACCTATACTTCATAAAATCTAGGCAATTTGGACACCCTATTGGGAGTGAGAATTTGCCAATTTTGACTTGGCCAATTCCTAGAATTTTCCAATTGGTGAAGATTCACCACTAAAGTTTTCCCTGGGGCTACCCCTTCCTCCTTTTTCATGATGTAGCTTTGTTTTGAGAACATATAACTCAACATAAGGTTTTATGAGGAAAGCTCTCATGTCTTAGGAGAAAAAATTGGCTACTTTAAATAAGTTGCTTACACCAACGGTGTTAGCAATTGCTTTAATGTGGGGGCATACATCGATAATATATTTTGACATTTTACATATTCCATGGCATGATTTTTTTTTTCCTGTGGTGTGCCCTTTTCTTTGTGGTGTCATCAGGGTTTATGTCCTCCAAGAGTGTGATATTTTGAAGCATACAATTTCCCTTGGTGGTATGATGCAAACAAGGCATCACATAAGTGGTGATCTAATATTTTTGACTTGTCCTCTCTTGAAGATATTAAGCATGATGTTCCCTAAGAAGAAGAAGTTACACAAACAAAGAAAAACCCCCCTTAACAAAAACCTATAGACATAACAATAATAATAATAGCATTGTGGTGCCTTATCAAAGTTTTCAAGAGGATAACTTTGATATGATATGCAAGGCTAATATGATTCTCTCATTTGCTACCTCATTGGGATAACTCGCCTAGTGGATGGCCTGAGGTTCCACTACCCTAGAGTGAGCATGCATGTTTCAAACAAACATCCTATATCTAGTCCACATCATGTTGGGTAGACTGTCAAAGCTTGATCCTTATTAAGGACAAACAACCATGTTCCACATTGTGTTGGAATGATTGAAGCTTGATCCTTTGTTTCCTTTATTTTTCTTGGTCTTTGATAGGGTATGGTTATGTATATTTGACATTTTTTCTTACATAAGTGTCTTGAATGTCTACTTTAGAGTGAGTTTGACATGGGGGAAAACTCACACTAAAGTGGGGGAAAAACATAGTGTCAAAAAAAGTAACCCTTTTTCACACTTAGATTGGGAATTAATAATCAATGATAAAATAGATTTAACTGTTCCCTATTTAGGGATTTGTAAAGTGTTTCTTTACACTTTCAAACTAATCTAGGGATTTATTAATTCATTGAGGCTAATTAGAGCTCAATTGACCCCTTAAATTCAAATCCAAGCCTTATGAATTGCATTTTTTGAAGGATATATCTCGACACTCATTAAAAATGTTATATAATACTTAATTTTTCAAGGTTTGAATCCTAGGATAGTGACCTCAGACCCATTCACCACCGATAAAATGGGTCCTCACTATGTTGCAAGACCCCCTTTTTACAAAATATTTCATAATCCCTAAAGTTGGTCCTATTTAACTATGTTAGGACCCCATTCACTCAAAGTGGTGAATGAGTACTTCTTAACTTAGTGCACCCCTTTTAGGGTGTATTTGGGTGAGATTTCAACAATTTCATACCTTAGATCTGATGTTGGCTTGTGTTACTTGGATTTTGGGATTAAATCTTAAGTTTAGTATAAATATAAGGCTACTTTACCTAGTTTCACCTAAGAATCTTTATGTGACTTCATGAGATCAAGAGAAAGAGCAATATAGAAGGTTTCAAGATAATTACAAATGGATTCAAAGGTATATTATCAAGCTTTTATTGCAGCAATTAAAGATCATATCATCATGTCAAAGATTTAACGCATCGTGTATGTAGTTGAGCTTATGTGTTGATGTGGCATTAAAGTTCCAAGTTAATAATTGTTTCACATCCTTTTCAAGATCAAGATCTAAATTATTCATGGCTACTTCATGCTAGATTGCTGATTTATATTACAAGATTTCATTTGAGGTATCATTATTTCATGTTTTATTATTTCATCATAAGGTTTAATTACCTAAATGAGGTTTGACCAAGGAAAACCCCTATTCCCTAACAATCAATAATTGTTCTTCTATCTTGATGTGTGATTGTAGGTTTTAGAATGAATATCTTTGAAGAGGAAGGTTGGATAAAAGTTGTCAAGATTGAAAAGTTGCAAAATTTGTCATCTATCTTGAAAGATCATAGAAACTAAGCTACACATTTGATTTCTAACTTTTGGGAGCTAATCATTTGGGATTTGAGAGATCATACATCAAGGAACATGACCTTGAAAGTGATTTTTCAGAACCATATGTAATAGGAACCCATTTTCCAATGGGTGAATGAGTCCTCAATGACCCCCAAAATAACACTTTTTCAACAAGGTACACATTGTCTTAGCATCTTAAAACGTTATTGTTTTTATAATAGTTAGGCTTGATTTCTAATGCTCTTCTATGCTTAATTGAGTGAAATAATAATTGAAAAGGTGTGGATTATCATCTTGTTAATTCACTTTGATAGACCCTCCTTTTCTTTGATTCACACACTTAATATTACCTGATTTCATATACTTATCAAATTAAATTGATAGACATCTCATTAAATATGTATCAAGTAGAAAAATTGTTTACTTATCAAAATAAATAACATTAGTTGTTGCTCCTTGCCATGCAGTAGTCATAGGATCATAACATACTATTGCATGTTTTCCATTCATCACAAGGGGAATCATATCATCATCCATTCCCTACTCACCCTCGTCCTACACTAAGTGGGGGCAAGAGGTTAGGAAGCCTTAAACCCATATGTCACTTGTTGTTGTCTCTCTTGGCTAGTCATTAACCTTTCATGAAAATATAAGAGCAATCTTGGGATGTGCATGAAATTCCTCAAGATTGAATCACATGTGAAATACTTATCAATGATGTAGCTCAATTTAGAAACATATGACTTAGCATGGGGCTTTCAAGTTGGATCTCATGTCT
>VDFB02328443.1:0-41874 GCA_007258455.2 Sequoia sempervirens
TTCTTCCCTTATAATGTATCAATCCCTCAACCACCTTGTACCTTTCATCATGAAAAGTACCCTCAAGAATGCTGGTTGCAAACTGATTTTTGTCATAATCAGCAAGCAACAAGTCTCTCCAATCTGCGATAAGCCCACACAATGAGCTAAGATGAGGTCTCCTTGACAACGCATCAGCCAAGATATTATTTTTCCCTTTGACATATTCAATGTCAAAGTCATAAGCTTGAAGCTTACTCACCCATTTCTGTTGCCTCTCATTTAGGTCCTTCTGGTGCATGAAATGCTTGAGGCTATTGTGGTCGGTCTTAACCACGAATTTGTTCCCCACCAAGTACTGCCTGAACTTGGCTCATGCATGCATAATGGCAAGCATCTCTTTGTCATAAATTGAATATGTCCTTTCGACACCCCGTAATTTTCTGCTCTCAAACACAATAGGGTGTTTGTCTTGCATCAGGACGGCCCCAACTCCTTCACCCATCGCATCACAATCAGAGTTTCTAATGGCTTGGAGAAACTGGAATAGCCAAACCCGGACATTTAGCTCATGATCTTCCTTTGAACTTGTCAAAACAATTTGAGCCTTTTCCGACCAAACAAAGGTTCTTTTTGGTGAGATCGGTGAGTGAGGAGCAGCATTCCGTGAATACCCTTTACGAATCTCCGATAAAAACCACAACGACCCAGAAAACCTTTCAACTGAGTCAAGCTCTCAGGAGGTGGCCAATCAACTACTGCTTTGATCTTTTCCGGATCCACCTTCACTCCCTCAGCACTGATTATGTGGCCAAGGTACAGTAACTCCTCCATTCCAAATTCACATTTGGAAGCTTTTGCGAACAAACTCTCTGATTCCAGGATACTAAGCACTTCCTCCAAGTGCTTGAGATGATCTTCCCAAGTCTTGCTGTAAATCAGAATGTCATCAAAAAATATCAACACAAACCTTCTTAACGATTCTGAAAGACACGGTTCATGCAAGACTGAAAGGTAGCGGAGCTTAGTCAACCAAATGGCATGACTAAGAATTGAAATGGCCATAGTGACATCCTAAAAGCTGTCTTCTCCACATCAGATCCCCTCATTCGAATCTGATGGTAACCCGATCTCAAATCGATCTTCGAGAAGAACTTGGCCCCATGTAGCTCATCAATGAGCTCATCTATTCTGGGAATGGGGTATTTGTTTTTGATGGTGCTTTGATTCGAAGCATGATAGTCCACGCACATGCGCATGGTACCATCCTTCTTCTTCACAAGGACCACTGCAGATGCAAAGGGGCTCTTGCTTGGGCGAATGAAACCCATCTCCAAGAGTTCTTGAATATTCTTCTCAATCTCATCCTTTTGCCTCTTCAGATACCGATATGGAGTTGTAATCACCGGTTTAGCTCCTTCCTTGAGCTCTATGATATGTTCTGAACCCCGTTCAGGTGGTGGTCCAGAAGGCAAGTCTGCAAAGACCTTGCTCTTCTTCGTGAGTAGAGACTGAACATCGGGAGGATGGTCTCGTTTAGTCTCAACCGGACTAGCAGGAAGGATCATGCACTCTGCAACCCACTCGGCTTGATTGTGACGGATCAGCCTTGCCATTCTTTTGAATGACACAACCCGAGGGCCCCCATTGGACATTCCTCTTAGAACTATGTTCTTCCCATCAAATTGAAACTTCAGCTCCATAGTCTGCAGATTCAAGGAGATCTCCCCAAGGGAATGCAGCCATTGAATGCCTAGGACGGATCAGTATCTCCAATGTGGACTACATAGAAGTCATCCTTGACTTCGTAATTCCCCAATTGCATTGTCATGTTCGAGATTTTCTTAGTACATGAAATATGGAATCCATCGGCAACCATGACCTTGAAGCCCTCAAACTCCTCTGTTTGCAGCCCCTTCTTTGCTACCACAACTTCATCAATGAAGTTATGTGTTGCTCCAGTGTCGATCAAGGCAACGATTCGCTGCCCTTTGATCATCCCTCGAACCTTGAATGATTCGTTTCTTTGGAAGCTCGAAAGCTGAGCCAAAACTCCACCACTTTCCTTCTCATCTCCGGACTCTTCTGGAGCTCTTTCTACCTCACTTTCTTCAAAATCAGATTGCTGGTCGGAAAAATCAGAACTACTTTCACCAGCAGAATAGTACTCAATCTGATTGAATTTAACTCCCTTAGGGCACACATGATCCTGAGACCATTTTTCCCTGCACCGGAAACACAACCCTTTTCTTCTGAGTTCATTCAGGGTTTCAGGATCCAATCTGGTGACATGGGGATTATGATGTTTGAACTCCTTATGCTGAGGTTGCAAAGGAGGTCTATGTTGAGGTCTTTTCCCTTTATCCCTTTTCTGAAAGGGTGAGTTAGATTGAAACTTCGCCTTAGGAGCAGCCCACTCCATGTTTCTTGCCTTCTTCATGGCCTCCTGCAGGGTTGGTGGATCAAAGGCTTTAATCCAACCCTTGAGTGGTTCTGTCAAACCTTCACTGAAAAGGATCACCAGTCTTCTCTCCGTGATTCCAGTCACCATGACTGAGAGTCTCTGGAACTCAGCAATGTAGGCATCAACTGTGCCATACTGTCTCAATTGTGCAAGCTCTCTGAAATGAATTTCAGGATCCTTCTTTTCAAACCTCTCGATGAGCCTAGTAGTGAACTCATCATAAGTTGTGATAGACCGATGACCCAGAGTAACTAGGCCATGGTACCACCATTCATGCGCCACCCCATCAAGGTGTAGCGTAGCGAACTTGATCGCTTCCTCTTCGGCCATAGGTCTGAGAGCTAGATAGTTATCAGCTTCTGAATCCAAGTTCGGGCTGAACTGGTATCACTCCCGTCAAAGTGTGGAAGTGTCACCTTGTTGACAGCTTGGTACAAGTCTCCTTGATTTGATGGTCTTCTTTGATCATAGTGTCTCCCTTGTCCTTTGTTTTTCCTTTTATGATCCATGAAATCGTTATAGGACATATCCATCCTGATGTCGGCAGGTAGAGAGTCATACTCTGCACGACCCAGTCTCAACTGCTCCACGAATGAAGTATTCTCTTCTGGATCTGGCTGAATGTTTACAGGTGTTAGAAAGGTGGGTTTGAATGGCCTGGAAGAAATGTAAGTGTTGTTTGACACCGTCTGAGCTGCATGCTCATCATGCTGGTTGGAAGCACTATGCTCCCCTCTGTGGCCTGAGTGGTTCTGTGGAGTGGTGTTCTGACCCACTTTCCCCATCATACCATGTCCATCAAGGCATCCATCTTTCTTTCAAATCTCTTCCCGGGACTCATAGATCTTTCTCTTCCTTTCCCACTATCATCTTTGTTGTTAGTAAACCTCTCGTTACCCCCAACTAATCTCTCACCCTCTGCCATATCTGATTCCTGAGAAGACTCCCAATGAGCCCTCAAGACTTCTGAAGCTGTCTGACCCTCTGGAGCCTGATAAAGCTGGAACTGTTTTCCAACCTTCTTGTCTTCCCTTGCAATGTACCTCTTTTCTCTGTCACTCATAGACAGAATGATCACAGGATGGCAAGATCTTGGCTCTGATACCACTGAAATAATCCGAGCCAAATTTTTTCGTTTTTTCAATTATCAGATTACAACATTACAATCAAAGTACCCGTTAAGGTTAGAAGGTAAACCAAAACGTACGGAAGCAACTCTAACCAAGAATGGCGCCGATAATGGCGAGCATATGGTCAGAGGATCTTCTACCCTAAATGCTGAATGGGAACTCGACGCCAAGTATGTGCTACCCAATCCAGTGTGGAGTGAGGGGCGACCATATGACGGAGTGCTACAGAACACTATGCTTGAAAAGAAATACGGAAAGCTGGAAATACTCAACACCCAGAATGTGCTTGCTAACCCAGAATGGGAGAGTAGCTACCATAGGGCGGAGGTCATTAAACAATATTAACTGCTGAAAGTAAGAAGAGCATTACAATCTGATAAAGCAAGAATCTAAGTTGCCGTCAGTACTACTGCCAGCTTACAATAGGAAATTTGATATCTTGCGAACAATGCAAATCAGCATATGAATGGAGTTACAACAATATTAGAGAATTACTTTTTGCCGAGAATTAAAGCTTAAAACTGCATGAGCATAAACAGATCCAACCTCTTTCAACTTGGGCAATCTCCAATGAAGTCTCCGCGAAGTCTTTAAGAGCTCCCAACACCCATCCAAGAACGAAGGTGCAGATTTCTACCAGCTGTTATGACAGTACTGTATTTTCTTCATAAAACCAGCAACATATAGATTTATAGAATAGCTCGGATCTCCCTTGAAACTCACTCAAATAACAAGATATTGAATGCAAATCACTCTTAACAAGAAGGCGCTCAAACTAACAACATAAAAAAGACTTAAAATGCAGACTATATTAAATGCACGAATTCCAAGACACCATGAATGGTACGGCCCAGTTGACAGGGGCGACTTTGCTTTTAAAAATCAGATTCTCTTTCAAAAAATCTACAAACTTGCATACATGGGCGCCTAGCCAAGGTAGAAGGAAATAAACAATACCCACAACTAATTTTTTTGTCCTTTTTGAGTTATGAACAAAACATCGAATCTGCTAAAGCTAGAATGCCAAAAACCAGAAACTTCTAACATGGAAAATCTGAACCTAAGAAGATAAACGCAGATTGCAAGCACAAACTCCCACGTACTCACAAACTAGACTAAGAATCACCACTAGTTGTTGTCTTACAAACAAGAAGCGATGCCCGAGCTAGGAGGCCTTCATTCCTCGAAGCAGTTCCAGAGCCAAACCGGCAGCATAACGATACTATAGACCAAAGATGAGAAATGATGCTCAAAGTCTTCCTTTTATAACTTCCTGTTGACTTCACGAAACCCTAAAATCCACTTCAATGTCAAACCCTAATCCTTTCTCCAAGATGGCGTCCTTTTCCTTTCAAGCTTAATATTGATATTTTAATTAACTTCAATACCTTGATAAATGCGCCCACCTTAAGCTTGCTTTGACTTTGGAAATTTCAATATAAATTTAATATATCCTCAATGATGGCGCCACCCTTCAAGTCCACCTTTTAAAATAACATTAAGTTATTTGACTAGGCCAAGGTGATAAAATAACATTTAAAATATAATGTTATTTTTAAGTGAAATGAGCTCATCTCTCCAAAACTGCATTCTGAAGTCCGAAACTGAATACGCCACTTGAGTCAACTGAAGGGAAAAGTCAACTGCCTGAGACCAACCTGTTCACTGCCAAAAATAGAATTTACTAAAAATAGTAAATTCCAAAAAATGCTCTGAATGCCGAAATGAACATACCACTACGAAGCTCTCTGAAAACCCAGAAAGAATCCGCCATTGAATCCACCAACTCCGAGCAAAGACATCCTCCAAAATAGGAAACCCTAATTTTACCTTCCGACTAGCCTTCGGGTTTCCAGAAAAAGGCCAACGGTCACTGAGAAGATCAGGATTGAGAAGGGGGCATTACATCGTGATGGGATACATCCGTTTTCCAGTTTTCTCGAGTTTTACCCCTTATTTTGAGTCCCAAAGCTAGAAACCCTAGTCTAACTTGCATGTGCCTCATATGGCCTATGTTTGACTCCGTTTCTATTGCATGTCGCTCTGTTCGTGATACTAAAGTGTTGGGGAGCCGCTGGAGTGAACCTACTAAAAAAATAGTAAATGCCTGAAAAAGTGACCAACCATCTGTCAGATGTGTTTGCATGTCATGTTGCCCGAGAGATCTCAAAAAACCCAAAAAAACCCATGTTGGTTGAATATTTTGTAAACTTGTGAGGTTTAACAAAATGGTGGTTTCAACCAAAGTGTGTGAGATAAAACTCTCTCCTAATTAAGGGAAGGCTCCCCCTTTCTTATTAACTAAAACAAATATGGGTGGAATGATAACCTCTCCTCTTGTTTCAGGAAAGATTAAATTATTTTCTCTTTTCAGAAAAGTAACATTAACTTTTAAATAAACTTTTACATCAGCTTGCAATAAAATCAAAAGAAAGGAAATGAAGTTTCCTGAAAGCTCAAAGACTTATGTCACTTCCTCCGGGACAGGAAAGCAATCTTCAAGCACAAAGTCTTGAGAATTTGAGATCCTATATACCCTTTTGAAAGATAATTTAATGACAATATACAGCATAAGACAGCACAAAGTCTGCAAGTATGATGTATCTATTAACTACTACAAATGAGAATTATTACGAGCACAATGACTAGCAATTCTTTTTTATTTCTAAATTCAAATTATGAATTCAACCTTCAACATTCACAGCACAAATTTTGCAAATATTTCAATTGAAGCTCTTCTTAGCAATTTTCCACAATCTCCAAATAATCACAAAGTAATGCTCCAAGATGACATAAGAACACAATGGATGCGAAGTAGGACTTCAACACAAAGTCTGAAATTTCCAACTCTTTGATATTACTTGAAAGATAACAACTTATAACTATAAAGCTCAAAGTCTTTATGAGTACAAAATTCTGCAGAATTTTCTTGCTTGCCAAAAAGATAAAAATTACAAAGGACCCTCTCAAGTATTTATAGGAGAGAGAGGTCATGAGAAAAAGGTGGGAGGATCCCAACTAACTTGAGAAATTCTCTCAACCACCAACTACTTGCAATTGACTTATTCCAAATTACAATCCTAATTTATCTTGACTTGTAATTTGATTACATGTAATTACAATCTTCAATAATGCGAGTAGCATGGCCACTTGCCATTACAATTTTTGACTTTACATGTAATTTGTCAAAAGAAAATTACAAATGCATAATTGAAATTTTTCTAAGTGTCCAAGACACGACTCTAACTACATCATCCTTCATCTGCGATGATCTTCATGCTGCTTCAAGATTTTAGAACTTGAAGTATTCAAGATTGGTGAAGACATCTCGAACTTGGAACGGGAATTTGCATTCTTAATGATCTTTGTGTCCTTGGTGAACTTCAACCTTATCACAGGCTTGGAGTAATACCATTTCTTTAGGAAGAAAGTTCTTCTCTTCGTTGCGTTCTTTTTCCATGCTTAGTTCACTTTGTCTCTAGATGGCTTCATGAGGATTATTGACCTTCAGGCTGCTCCATGAATTACTGTTGTATCTCTTCTTCTTTTGTTCACTAATGAAGAACCCATAACACCTTATTCAAGATGAAATTGTTATAAAACAATGCCCATGCCTTGATTTGTTGGTTTGATAGATCATGTGTGCAAACAAGACTGACAAGGGAAGGGATAAATTGATGCAAAAATGGGCTCACAAGTGAATTTCGGGTTTTGGAAGGCTGACAGCAAGTAAAGTGTATAATCGGGATTTTGGAAACATATTGCAAATGAAATAAAGTGCAAGGTAGGAAAAGTGAAAGGTAACTGCAAGTTATCATTTAAACTTGTAACCTTGGTCAAAATCTCCTACTTGTAATCAGATTATGAAAACCCGATTTTCAGCCAAGGGCATCATTTTGCTCTTTCTTTTCTCTTTGAAAATGGTAAATGGTGATAATGAAGAAAAATGATAAGGGCGAATGGATATGAAATGGAAGTATGCGAATGAAAAATGGATGGTGAGAAAAGCATATGAATGGAAATTAAGTGAGGAGCGAATGAAATAGGTGAATGAATGAAAGAGATAAGTTTTTATAAAATGGAGGACGTATGAGAAACTTGTTTTTTGTATAAGACGGTTTCTTTTTTTAAAAGAAAAATGTTGAAATCAAAGTTAAAGCGTGGATGATGGCTGTAAATTGCACTTTATAATGGTGTTTTATAAAAACAAGAGGAATGAACACGAAATGAAAAGGAAAATGCATTTTTATACAATGGAGATTAAAAGAAATCTGAAATCAGAAAACGCCATAGTTATGAATAAGAAATAAAAGAAATAACATACCTGAAAATGAGAAGAAAAACGAAGAAGAAAACCCTAGGCACCTCACAAACTCAGAAAATGAAAAGACTTGATTATTTGCAGCTGAGAATCCGATTTTTCAGCTTGTAAATTTATGAAATCTCCATGGAATGAGGTAGACAAGCAAAAACAAACACAAACTGCTCTATCTCAGTAATGGCGTTGGGTTTTTGAAAGCATATTGCAAGCAAAGATGAAACGCCATTCTTCAAGGAAAGAGTATTAAGTGTTTTAAACTCTAATCGAGTTTTTGAGGAGGTCTTACAAGTTCACTTAAATGAAATTCGGGCTTTTGAAAACTCATAACAAGTGAAAATATCATTAAAAAGGAGAAATCGAACTTTTGGAGGCACTTTACAAGTTAATTTAAGTGAAAAGACTTAAATCGGAACTTTTTAAGTTCATTACAAGCTATTCAAGTGAAATCGGGTTTTTGAGAACACATTACAAGTAACCTTTAGTTGAAATCGGACTTTTAAGAGTCAACAACAAGTTTACTTTATGATAAAAGACTCAAATAGGAACTTTTTAGGCTCATAACAAGTAACTTAAGTGAAATTGGGATTTTAAAGACATATTGCAAGTTCACTTTTAAAAAGTAACTTGTAAAGTGCTCTAAAAGTTCCTACACCTGTAAGTTACACAAAAAGTTCCTACAAATGACTTAAAATAAAAAATTTAAAAACATAATTACTTGTAATAGAGATAAAAAAAAGTTTCGATTACTGACTTGTAATAAGAAATCAAATCCCCTACTTGCAGTGATGCCCTAGAAACCCGAAATTGACCAAAAACATGAGAAAAATGACTCAGAATTTCACGAAAACGGACGAGTGAATGAAAAATGTTGGCCAAAAGAACTATAGACCCAAAACTGAAATTTTCTAACCTTTGCACCTCGTAAAACGTGCCTTAAGGCCTAAAAATGTAAAATTTTGATGGGTTATCTCTGATTATTGCATGTCAAAAATCAGGGACAACAACCCAAAAAATTGGTCTACATGTGAGCACTGGCCAAAAATAGTAAGTTCTTGAAAAATGATCTTGGCTTGCATGTCACATCATTGTGAAGCTCTCGAAAAACCCATAAAGAATATCCTAACATGCATCGAAAAATCCCACATGCAAACCCTAAAATGGCTCCCGGAGCCAAAATTATTGAAAAATATCATCTCAGCTTGCATGTTATACCATCACGAAGGTCTCGAAAAACCCAGAAAGATTCTCCAGGCTTGCATTGAAAACTCCAACATGCAAACCCTAAAATCGGCTCCTAAAGGTGATACTTGCTCAAAATAGAAAGTTGTCTGGTCTCGCTCAAATTTTGTAGACAAGTAGTTTGAAGTGCTCTGAATGTATTGTGGCAGATGGAATTTCAAAAGTGCCAAGAAAATGTCCCAAATTGAACACTTACTAAAAATAGTAAGTTGTCAGAATTCAGTGAAATTTTGTTGGGAACCCACTGGAAGCCTTCTAATTACAGTGCCAAGCTCAAATCACAATTTGCCAACTCAATTTGACCTCAAAGTAGCCTGAAGAGTGCAAACCCTAATTTGACAGACTTAGCCAAAATTTCAATTTAAGCTCAAAGACGGGCACATCCCCGGAAAGACAGATAGAACAAGAGAGAGACAGTGAAAAAAAACCAACCAAAATCAAGCCAAAAGACCCGAACGAAGCAAAAATTAGGGGGTCCCCATTTGGAATGGGGTGATGTGTGAAAAGGTCACAACAGAAAGTATAGAGCAATATCCTATATTAATTCCATTGAAACTTTAATGATTCTCTAAATAAACCGTCACCATTTAGTATTGAGGCGTTACCATGAAAATGTCTCTAACATATCTGAAAACCAATACTAATGAAAGATACAACTTCAAATAGCATGTATATTAAAATGTTTCTGCCAAAAAATCCAAGTAAAGCAAGATATTATTATGAGTCGCGTTCAAAAAATAGATACCCAAAATTTATGAGCAACAACCATAAATTTTATTCGAATGATAGTCTTTTAATAATAGTGATAGCATAACCACGATTTCTCCAATAATATAAATATTTTAATCTTCACTACTTCACCATAAGTATCGACACACCTCATAGGGCACATCAAAATGAAGGCAATAATATATCTGAAACCAAACTAGCGTCCTCAATAAATCTGGTGTTACAATTCAAATAGAGATATTGACCTTTTAAAACAGACTGAATTAGATGATTTGGCACTTATGAAGCTCCACTTGGCATAAAATAAACAAGAGGCTGACAAGGAGACCAACAAGCAGCCGATGCAGATAGGCAAGCAACTAAAGTAGTCAACCAACCAGCTCAACCACACAGGCAACCAGCTCAAGCACGCAACTAGGTAGCTCAAGCGGACAACCAAGTAGCTCAACACACAGGCAAGTAACTCAAGCAGCTCAAACACTTAAGCAAGCAGCTCACACCTTGACATCAATGACAAAATATTCTAACTCGGATAACAGTAATTTCCAGATTTCTATTTCACACTTCATATCTCATACATATGACTGAAAAAAACAATAGGTGAACAGAGATAATCTTCAAACTTGTGCAAGTTCAAACTGAGTACAAATATAGTGCAGATATATGAGAGTTTGGGCTCATAAATGAACAGCAACTATAAGTGTTTACAATATGTATCTGTTGGTCTGATCACAACAAATTAAGAGGTGTCTGAAGTGTTTCTCAGACCTGGATTTTATCACACCTTTAATGGAAATAAGCAGCAATAACTTACAAGTGAAATCTTCACTCAACATAACCTAGAGCTGCTCGCTTAATCTAGAAATAGTTGCAGCAGATGAAAATCAGGTCAAAGTCTCTAAAGATGAACACGTCCTACCTTGAAATTCCCTTGTGACCTCCAAATCAGCACCATACGTCCTCAGAACTCCCATGCGAGACAAGAACAAGACCAAGCATGTGATGATTGTAAGCGCCCAAGACAGAAACTCTCGCGCCAACTCCCTATAGATTCACACGTCTCCATACAGAGGTCTCACAGTAGCAAGAGGGAGGAATAAGTTATCATCTACAGCCTGCAACTTCATGGTATGCTCATCAGTTCACCTTTCAGATAATTCCCACATTCCTGCCTTAAACCCCTTTCAAAGTGGGACGCCTAGGGTTTCCTCTACCCACGTCCTCCTTACAAACTCGCCCAACAGTAGATAAATGAATAACTCAGAAAATGCAAGTATGGTGACCAGATTTGTGTGCAAACCCTTCAGATTTGATTATCAATATCAACTCCAGATTGTAACAATGATAAATCATTTTTCCACAATCTTATCTCCGAAATTTGTCTTGCCTAGCAAGGCTCACAAATTATTTGATCAATCAATCCATTCGTTGAAGCACAAGTGCGAACCCTAATGTGAATCCGCCTGTGGAAGGAATTGGGTTTTCGTCCAATCCTTCAAATCTAGAACTCGAGGGTTTCCATCCTCCGGTCACTTGAAAGCACAACTCTCCTAAAACCAAGCAAATAATAATAATCTTCACATCCTAAGAAATGAGCCCTCGAGTCCTTTTTATAATAATTTTTTAGGTTTTCTCACCAAAACCAATTAACACTTTATTATAAAGTGACTTATTATATTATAAAGTGACTTTATTAAATATCTTTTAAATATTCCTCAACATACTTTATAACTCCATTTAATATAATTATTTAATATTACCTTTATAATTGCACTTTTTGCCAGGCAACATTAAATAATTAAATTAATTAATTAATTTAGCTCCTATAATGGCGAGATGGAAAACGGGGACATTACATGTTTGGTGGACGATGCGGCAACTCATACGTCATTAATGAGGCTCTTGTGGTGAAGCAAGGAATACAATCTAAGGACTTTCCAAAATTCAGGGTCATGATGGCCAACGAATTCAAAACAAGTTGCAATAGGATGGTTCAACAATTGAGCGTCCAGTTGGATGAGTACATACTCACCAATGATTTTTATCTGGTGGAGATTGGGGAGGCAAATATTATATTGGGAATTTCGTGGTTGCACTCAATTGGTAAATATAGTCAGGATTTCCTGAAATATTGCCCTTAGTTTTCTTTTTTATTTTTAACACACAACACTTCACCCGTTAACGTTAGCCCAAGAAAGATGACAAGCTGAAAGCAACCCTTCACTTTCTGATCACCCAGATCCTGGAGTGGGCAAGGTGAGAGCATACGGTGTAAGGGGATTTGTTAGCAATTTACTGAAATGATGGAAGTGTTGTGACCTTTTTCATACATCGCCCCATTGCAAATGGGGACCCCCTAATTTTTGCTTTGTTCCGAACTTTTGGCTTGATTTTAGTTTGTTTTGTCGTCGTCTCTCTTTTCTACTGTCTGTCTTTCCAGGATTGTGCCCGTCATTGAGTTTAAACGTGAATTTTGGCTAAGTCTGGGAAATTAGGGTTTGTACTTTCCTAGTCAGTCCGAGGTCGAATGAGGTGAATAAGTTGAAAACAGAGCTTAACATTGTTGTCAGTGTGCTTCCAGTAGGCCTCCACTGAAATTTCATCAAATTCCGGGTACTTACTATTTTTAGTAAGTGTGAAATTCAAGACATTCTGTCAGCATTTTTGAAATTCCAACAATCACACTGCATTCAGAGCACATCAAGTTACTCGCGTGCAAAATTTGAGCTGAAACGAACAACTTACTATTTTTAGCAGTCCAGCTTCTGGGGCAAATTTCAGGGCTTAGATGTAGAGTTTTTCTTTGCATGTCTGGATATTCCTTCTGGGTTTTTCGAGACCTTCGCGATGGTGTAACATGCAAAGCGAGATGGTGACTTTCAGAGTTCATCCTTCAGAGGCTATTTTTAGGGTTTGCATGTCAGGGTTTTCTTTGCATGTCTGATGATTCCTTGTGGGTTTTTTGAGAGCTTCGCGATGATGTGACATGCAAACGGAGATGGTCACTCATTTGGGAACTTAATATTTTTAGCAGGTGCATCCCGGCAGCCGCCTCCCAGCACTTCAGAATCACGAGCTGATCGCTGTGCAGCAGAAACAAGAACAAACGAAGATCATTTGATATGCATGCAGAGCAAATTAGGGTTTCCAGCTTCGGGACCTGAAAAAAAGGGTAAAAAGTCAGAATTTTCGAAAACCGGTGTAAACCACCGCAATCAGCATCCTTCAGGCTATCTGCTGGTAAAATTTGAAGACAAACGGAGCACTTACTATTTATAGTAAGTCATTTTGGAAATAGGCTAAAAATAGCAAATCAGTTGCATGCGCCGATGTCAGCAGGTAAGTCACGTGGTGAGGAGCACCTCTTTCAAATTTCAAATCAAACGGAGCTGCGGAGGTATCAAAAGCAAGCAGTTACTATAAATAGCAAATCACCTTTAGAAATGGGCTAAAAATAGCAAGCCAACCCAAAATGGCAGTGTCGACAGGGTGACAAGGTCGTGAGGATCCAACGCTCAAAATTTCAAATCATTTTGAGCTTCAGAGATGCAAGAATTGAAGGGCTTACTATAAATAGCAGGGCATGGATAAACTAGAGAAGACGGAGAAAAAATGGCTAAGTGTTGGTTTCGTCCTGCTCACTGGGTAAAATGCGCCCAAGCTGATGAAGAAACATCAAGAAATTTTCTAAGTGTTGGTTTCGTCCTGCAGCTACCTGAAAATGCGCCCAAGTTGATGAGGAAGCATGAAAATTTTCTAAGTCTAAAACTCGTCCTCCTGCCTAGCCAAAATGCGCCCATGAAGCATAAAAGTCAAAGAGGTCAATGTGTTTCGTCCTGCAGCTATGGCTAAATGTGCCCAACTCAAGATGTTAGCAAAAAAAAATTCTAAGTATGAAACTTCGTCCACCTCCTAGGCTAAAATGCGCCCATGCTTGGAAAGTCAAGGAAAGTCAAAGAACTTCATCCTGCAGCTATGCTAAAATGCGCCCACCTTGAGAGTTTGAATGTAAAAAAAATGGCTAAGTTAAAAATTCGTCCTCCACCACCCCCCAAATGCGCCCATCCTTCAACAAGCATCAAATGCGCCCATGCAAGGAGAAAGTCAAAAGGGTCAACAAGTTTCATCCTCCTCCTAGGCTCAAATGCGCCCAAAACAGAGCATGTAAAGACAAAATGAGGAAGTTTAAAAGTCACTTGTTGGAGGCATTACAAGTCTCATCCTTCATGCATGCTAATATGCGCCCTCACATGCAAACAAAAGGCTAAAAGTTTGTAAGTATGAAATGCTCGTCCTCCTCACATAGTAAAATGCGCCCACCTCCAAGCATGACATGCAAAATATTTTCTAAGTGTTAAATTCGTCCTTCACCCATGGCTAAATGCGCCCAAAAGAGGGCATGTGAGGACAAAAACGAGGGAGTCAAAGAGTCACATGCTAGGCGTTGAAAGTCTTCATTCTCTTGAGCATGAGAAATGCGCCCAAGGTGTTAAGGGTGGTGTAAATATGCTAGGCGTGGTGAAGTTGAATATTCTTCTTCAAGTGATATGTGCCTAAGATGGTGAAAACAAAGTTGATGCTAGGCGTTAGAAATTAAAATTTCTCTAAGGCAAGTTGAATATTCCTCATGAAGTGTGATGTGCGCCTAGTGTGTGTGTGGTGATGAATAATATGTTAGGCGTTGGGAATATTAAGCCTATGGGGGATAATAAAAAAATAAAACATGTTGGGCGTTCAAGTTAAATATTCTCCATGGTATGTGCTTTCAAGAATTTTCTAAGTGGATTGAAATATAAAAAAAAATTCCCACCACAGGCAAGGTGATTGAGGATGAATAAAAATTTCCAAGGCAAAATTTTCAAAATGCGAAGTGATTCAAAATTTTCTAAGGCACAGAATTTCTTCCTTAGGAAAATCACGCCTGGACTTGGACGTGTGAAATTTGTCTCGAAGCACGAGTAAATTTTCCAGAGATGAAGTCGAAGATGCTGGCATTGCAGGATTGATAAAAAAAATTCAAGTCAGAACAACTCAGAAATACTCACAGATGTGAAGAACAGGAATAAAATTGTTTTTTTCAAGGTTCAAAATTCAAAAAAATTAAATGAACCCGTTCGTTGTGTACCCATGAATTCGACACGTTCTGAAGAAAATTTTCTTCTGGGTACTGGAATTTTGTGATGAGGAATGGATTTCAAAGTTTTCCACAGTTCGTTGAGGCCTTCCGGGGTGAGGAATTTGATCGGCACTTGAAACAATGAATTTTCCTAAGGGAAATTTAAAAAAATTTCTAAGGCATGGAATAAAATGTGTTGTTGACATAAAAGTGCCTTGGCAGATGAATTTGAAAATGATCGCCTAGATGATTTTCGACCGAATTCCTGATGAAAGCATTTTTCTCGAGCCTGAGTTGGATGAAATATCGGAGTGAAGTACGCCAGGTAGAATGCAAGATAGGTTGAAAATTTGGCTAAGGCATGAAGAATTTGAACGCGAAGTTGACTAGTGAAGACGATGAACGCTTGGAAGTTAGAGCATGAAAATCAGGTAAGTTGAATTTATATTATGAAGTGTTCTAATGCTCTTCTCCTTGCTTGTTTTGCAGGAGAAACGTCGAGACCAAGCGGTGATGACTTAAGTAATCCAAGATGACATTTCAACCTCGAAGGAGGAAAAGCTGCGAAAAAATGGCTAAGTGTTGAGACTTAAGTGACAGAGAAGAAATGTTGTCAAAACTCAAGATGGAGAAAAGCATGGAAGCTCGAGCAAAGTTGAAGAACAACGCCAAGAAGAAGATCAAGAGCAGTGTGAACGCGTTTCAAGGCTGGGATCTTCTAGAAGGATGGTGGCCATTAATGGCTCATTTATTACCCCACTCCTCTTGGTGGCATTTTTTAGGGTGAATCTTGTTTAGGGCTGAGGTGGCACAATCTGGGCCATCCAGTCGATTGTAATCTGTCTGTTGGACTTGGCCATCTATTAAAGGGGGAGTCCCCCTCATTTGTACCCTAGTAGAATTAGAGTAGAAGTTAGAATAGAGAGACAAATTAGGAGTAGCTTAGTATAGATTGATAGAGTAGTTGAAGAAGAAGGAAAGTTTTTCCTTAAAACTTTGTAAGAAATTGTTGTGAACACTCTCCCAATAAAAAAAAATTTCATTGATGATGAATTTCGTCTTTTGTTGTGAGTAGCTAGCAAGGTTTTTCATCCTTCTGATTGAGTAGTGACTTAAAGTAGAATAAGTTTCATTTCATGCAAGCAGATAGATAGTAATTGTGGAATGTGGTCTTCAATTTGAGCAGCAAACTTCGCCTATCCATACCACTAGTGTGTTCATGATGGTGAATGCGCCTTGTGTGGTCAACTGGAATATCATGTTTTCGATCATGATTTGTGTGTTTATATCTGTTGTGATGGTATTTTCATGCTAAGTTGTGATCCCGAACACCTTGAGCTACTCCTTTGAAGATTGCACCGGTTCTGTGGAGGCTGTCCGAAGTGAGGCAAAGTAGAGCCTAGTTGAAGCTTGTGAGAATTGATCGCCATGTCCACGCCTTAGAGTAGATTAGAGCTCTCTAAACCCTGCATTTTAAATTCAGTACTTTCAAGTTAGTTTAGGAAACAAGAACTTCATAGACAAATCTTTCGAGCATTTGAATTCCTTTCTCCGCTGCCGAACAATTCCGTAAGTCCCCTTGAAATACCAGCAAATCACATCGAGCCAACTGAGACTATTCGCATTGAATGAACCTTGGAGTTGAACGCATGAACTCTCTCGCAATCTTAGCATGTTGGATACTTTGATCAAGAGAGAATAGTAGTTGGCGACTTTATTCTACGCTAAGCGGTCACGAAAAACACATCAGAAGTACAATGATAGTGGCGACACCAATATAGAAAATGTAAAATACTTAGAAGGCAAACCAGCCTCTTCCATTTCAATGGGAATGAAACAAAAGCTGAAATGAAAGAGCCGATCAAGATTACTAAATCAACATTACAACATTGAACCTTGTAATGTCCCCTTTTCAGCGGTGATCTTGTTTCAAGAAAGTGTTAGCCTATTTCTTGGACCCTTGTGGGCTAACTGGATTGGTTAGAGGGTCAGTGGTACTTTCTGGAGAGTTTGATTCTGGTTTTCAGAGCCCAGTGACTGGTTCACAACAGGCGTTTGCAGTGCAGGAGTCGACAGCTTCTGACGGCACAGGATTATATGGTGTTTTGAGTGAGTTATGGGTTTTTAAGTGATTTAAATATTAATGGATTTAATGTTTAATTATAAAGTCAAATTGACTTTATATTTTTAAATCACTTAAATATTCTCTAAAAGTGATTTAATATTTTTAAATCACTTAAATGAATAAAGTGCGCCCAAGTATTTAATTCATATACTATTGAAATGAATTAAATATTATTTAAAAGATTTTAATATCCAAAAGTGGCGTATTTTCTTGGGATTCGTGCCTTTGCATAAAAGGGCATTTCTGGCAATGAGAAACTCACCTTTTGACAATTTCAACTTTGCCTTGTGCTATTTCCTGTGCATTCTCCTGTGATCAGGGTTTGAACAATTTTTCCATTGAAGAACGATAACTCTTCAGTGTTGAGCACTTTTGAGGCTGTGAGAGATCAGCTGAATTTGTGCAGTTTGTGAGAGCTTCATACAGAGGTTCTACTGGGCTTGAGCTGTGTTTCCTATTGGATTTCTTTATCAGTTTCAGAGGGTTTTGGGAGATGGCGCCTTCATTTCATTTGGCAGACATCATACTTCTTGGCCGTACCTTCTAAGTGAGAATTCAGGTGGTTTGCAGTGAAGTGTGTGGCTCTTGTGCAAGGGCGTTTGGGCATTTCTTGGAGAAACGCCTTCTTTTCTAAGGGTTTCTCTTCATCATTTTAGGCGTTTGGCTTGTACTCTTCATCTGCCACCGTTTTCAGGCTGGATTTCGCATTCTGTAGCTTTCTACACCAGATTTGGTCAGTTTTTCACCATCTTGGCTGGCAAACTGGACTACTTTCTTAAATAAATAATCTGGACACTTCCGGGTATGTTTATGAGTTCTAAATCCATTGTTGAGCATATTTATTATCTTCTGTATTGTCAATTCGCCTGAAATAACTCAGATTTACATTTTATATGCATTTATGCTGTGCGCCCCTTCTCTTCTGTCTATCAAATTTTCTCTAAAAAACTAAATAACACTAAAAAGACTTAAGAAATATTGGGGTTTGAGTTGAGAGCCAGCAGGGCTCATCACAAACCTCTTACAATGAAACTTGAGATAAATTAGCAATTGAAGTCCCAAACATTAGACAATGATCTCCATGACAAATACAAAGATAAGCATCAAGAAATAGAGTCAAAAGACTAAAAATACCAGGTCTGATATAAAATGGCAGCGTTTTTATTGAAGCCATCACTACCACACCAAAAATCAGAAAACATCAAATGAAGTCATCACCATTGAAGCTCAATTGTACCCTCTAAATGAAGGAGCACCTATAATCTAGCTAGGAGCTATCTTGCAAGCCCGAAATTGATAAAGGTAGGAGATATTCCAACCCCGAAGCAAGAGTCTGGATAAAATCCGGCAGCACTTCGTTATGAGATGAAAAATGGACACCAAATGAAGAGGCAAGGCATTGTACATATATGTTTCCAAACCCAAAAGTTTGAATTACAATATCCTCCAAAATGGGATGCCATCCTCAAGGAGCAATAAAATATTAATAAAATCACTTAAGTCTTCAACTTTAGGCATCCAACTCAATTTGCAATAATTTACCTTTTAAAAAGCATAAGTCTCAAAAGGGGGCATCCAACACGAGTCCCTTTTAAAAACAACTTAAGTTGCATAACCTAGGCGTGGGGGGCCAAAAAGCAACTCAACAATAAAACATTAACTTAAGTTGCAAACCTTCCATTTTCAGACTCCAAGAACGTTGGATGAGCCACTGCCAGAACAGAACTGTCGAACTACCAGAAATAGAAATTGAGTGCTACACTGTTGCCAAAACTACACTTACTAAAAATAGCATACTGCTAAAAATAGTGACTCCAATCTTTGTTTGAGCACAAACCGGGCAGTCGTCGTAACTTACTAAAAACAGTAAGTCCAAAAATATCCTTTGTCATGTCCCTGATTTGGAGGCAGATTAATTTAATTAATTTAATTAATTAAGTTGTCCAAATATTGTTATTTCATGAGGATGACTAATTGATTATTTTAATTAAATTAAATATTAAATTAATTATTTATAAAATTATCTCAAAAATACAATATCATAAGGTGACTTTATATTTAATTAATTTAATAATAAAGTGACTAAAAATAAAATAATATCAAAAAGTCACTTAATAAAATAAAATAATATTTTATTCTGGAAGCTTCTTGGAGGTAGGTTAGAAAAAGTATATAAGAAGCTCCTTGTTGGTCATTCAAGCACACTTGGATATTTCTATTTCATACATACCTGTGTGGTAGAAGAGAGCTTGAAAGCTTTCATAGCTCGAGAGTTTGAAGACTCTAGAGTTCCAGTTTCAGTTGTGAGACACCAATCCTAGCTGGGTTTGAGAGGAAGAGATAATTCAGTCTTCTTCATTGTGAAAAATTGTGTGGCCAAGGGCCCAATTTTGGTGAATCGATTTTAGCATCACATTTTCAGTTTTTGATGGTGATATTTTAGTCCCTTGATAAGGAAGATTTTGGTATTGAAGAAAATTGATATTGGCAGATTTGGAGTTCGATTTTAAGGAAGAGTATTTGCAGATTTTGTGGGGTGATTTCAGTCACAAATGAAGGACGGTTTGCTGCAAGAAGAAGCGATTTAAAAGTGGATTCGAATTAGGGGAGTTGCTGGTAATAAATCATTAATTTTGGCTATGAGCTGGGTGCACTCAAGAAGGTGCGATTTTTGGAAAGAGGCTGATAAAAAATTCCAAATAAATTTCCAAGGCAAGGCATCGATTGGTATAAGGAAGTCTAGGCACAGTTATAAGGGGCAGAAATTCGACTTCTCCAAGGTGGAAAGAATATTTTATTTTGCTGCAAGTCAACCATCCAGGTTCTTTCAGAATTTGCATCATAGTTGTAATTACATTTTTATATCAGATTGAATATATATTTGTAAGCCAAGAGTCTTGGCAACTTCATTTGGAACTCAGCTTGCATTGTTGCATAAATTGATAACTCGCTTTTGTAATCAGCCTCAAGCTTATTGTGCAATACAAACATATTTGGAGGATTGCATACAAAGTATATGACAAAATGTCATTAGTTGTAGGTAATCATTTGCACTTAGGAGTTGCATGAAAAATGTTTGACAAAATTCCTAGTCGCTGGTCCATCATTTCCACATGTATTGAATGCATGCCAAGTGTTTGTGAAAATGTCTCTTGGCTGTAGATGTCATTTTCAGTCATGTATATGCATGAAATAGTCCAAAAACATATTGTACTTCATCTTAAGTTATTTGGTAGTTGTTTAGATTCATTTGGAAAGCATTTATATTTCATTTGCATATATCAAATAAAAAACAAAGCAAACTGAAACACCGAACCAGCAAGTACAAGGTTGGAAGCAAAGTGTTTGTCAAAATGTCTAAGGCCAAAAATCAAGACTTTTACATCAGATCAAGGCACTTTACATTGGTATCAGAGCTTGGATTCTGCCAACCTGTTGGGTAGATTAGACATGTTTCTGCTATTCATTTGCAGATCGGAAACTTCAGTTTGATTTCATGGCCGATTTTAACAAAACAATAGAAGCTGTGATAGGAGCTTGGATTCGACAACAGGACAGCGTGATGGAAAGAATGAAAGAATGGGAAAAAGGATTGGAAAAATTGGGAAATAGTCTTGAGCAAGAGGCCATTAAAAAGAAATTACAGGTTTCATCTTCTCTTCAGGAGGGTAGCATGCCATCATCCGATGTTTTAGTTGAGCGGGGTGATGATGAGTACATGGAGCAGCCGGAGTCCTCTTGTATTTGGACACCTATTCAGGACATGGAGGATGATTTCACATATGGAATTAGCATTAACCTAATTCCAAATCAGCATGAGAGCATACAAGACTTTGCGGAAAAAGAATATCAGGCACAATTAGAGGCTTCTCCTTATGGAATAGAAGCTATTCATAGTCCACACAGTTGGGAAAACCAGTTGAAGGTGAACGAGGATGACATTGTGGCAGCTTTATCTCATCATGACAAGATGCATAAGATGATTGAAAATCACCTTTGGATGGTTCAGCTTGAGAGAAGAAAAAAGGGAAATGAAGTAGAGTCTTCTCATGATAGTTTGATAGAAGTCAAAGAAGGAATGGGAGCATTGAAGACAAATTATTTGCACCTTCTTTCAGATCGTGATCACCTTCTCAACCTGGTTGAGGTCTATGCGGATGCATTGAGAAGGAAGGAGGATGAAGTAGATAAGCTTACTCACGAGCCTATGGTTACCAATGATTCCTTGAGGAGTACTCAACTAGCTCTTCAAGAATCAGAGAGTCATGTTGATGAGCTTTGTTTAGAGTTAAATTTGGCTCGAGATTCATTATGTTTAGCAGAGACTCAGTTATATATGGCAGCCAAAGCACCTATTGATGATAGTAGCATGAGTTCACCTAGCATTCACATTCGGGATACAGGTGCAGTGTCTTGTGTGACAGATAGGCATGAGGAGTCAGTTGGTGATGGGTGCATTACTCTCGAGAGGAGTTTGCTTGAGCTGCCAGTTGACTATGTGTTGGATGTTGGTGTCAATCCAGCCTCTTTCCAGAGAGTAGATGGCATTCACGATGGTACTCTTGATGATGCTGCTGCAAGACCAACTCATCCAGTTGTGAGTTGTGAGTCTTCGTCGAATACTGCCAGTACAGGATGGAGTACACATGACTATTTGGGTTTCCCTTTGGCTCAGTCAAGGGAGTTTCACCTCGATTGCATCTTGAGGTGTGCTCATCAGTTTGTTTTCAGCCCACATGTACAAGATTTGATGATGACATTGACGACACAGGGAGGTGGGTTGAACATGTGGTGTTCAGGTTCACTCTAGTGCGATACATTCCCGACTTCAGGTGATGAGTCCCAGTCTCTTGCTTCACCCTTTCCAATTGGTTGCTTCCAGAAGCCGGGTTTCAAGATTTGGACAGATAGGACTTTAGGGGGAGGTATCAAAGTGACACAATGGAAGTCAGTTGGAGTTGAGTTTGGAGGACTTCCAGGTTATCCATGGGATCCAGGTATGACACTTGAGGTATATCAGCACAATACTTGGAGTTGGCATGATGAGATTGATTTACAAAGTTGGAATCCAAGAATTCCTCTGTTGGTTGAAAGGTTTCATTGGTTGATAGAGTTTGACAGCTTCGTGGGTTCTAGCTACATTCAGAGTTTTTGGGTTTGCACATGTTGCAGGATCACTTGGAATTCAGGTGGTTGGTGGACAAGTGCGGGTGATTCTCCATTTCGGGCTTCAGGTATTGTGGCAGTTGGATGGTTTGGAAAATGTGGATTGCTTGAGGGCAAGCAATCTTTGGGAAGGGAGGATTGCCATGTCCCCGATTTGGAGGCAGATTAATTTAATTAATTAAGTTGTCCAAATATTGTTATTTCATGAGGATGACTAATTGAATATTTTAATTAAATTAAAGTGGAGTATTAAATTAATTATTTAATAAAGTTATCTTAATAAAATAATATCTCAAAGGTAACTTTATTATAATTAATTTAATAAAGTGACTATAATAAAATGATATATTAAAATTCACTTAAATAATAAAATAATAAAATATTCTAGAAGCTTCTTGGAGATGGGTTAGAAAAAGTATATAAGAAGCTCATTGCTAGTCATTCAGGCACACTTGGATTTTATTACTTCTTACATACCTGCGTGGTAGAAAGAGAGCTTTGTTGGCGTAACAACTAACACCTCTGGAGTAGAAGTTGTTATGAACAGCCTATGTACACTACGCAATGAGTGCTCTTCAAATTATGGAGGGGAAGCTCCCTCGTTGTGCTTTGACAAATATACTTGCAAAGGAAAATAAGCTAAAACTATGTCCTGTCTTTTTGTTTCAGCTGTAGAGGCACAAGGCTTTCTTGAAAGAACCTATACGTTGCAGCTGAGTTTTCTCTGGTTTTGCAGATCTACTAACTACAACTTAAATTTAATCTATCCAATCTCCTCAGGAAAACAGAGCGAGAGGAAACGGAGCAAGGTTTGACTAACTGACGATAAACGGGTTTAAATTCTCTACTTGAGGGCAAGGTGGCGCAACTATCATCTCAATTTAAACCAGCTTATTGGGCACAAAACAGATTTAAGAATTTACCAAGACAATCTTATGGAACCCTGTGTGGCATAACACTTGATTGAAAAAGCAAAGTCTTCACAAAACAGCCTTTATCACCACAATCTCACGAAACCCTATGTGGCATAACTTTCAATTATAATGATAAAGATTCACAGAACAGATTTATCACTGCAATTTCTCGAAACCCTATGTGGCATAACGATTGATCACAATGGTAAATTAACACAAAACAGATTTATCATCTCAATTTCTTGGAACCCTATGTGGCATAACAATTGACTTCAATGATAAAGATGTTCAAACAGATATATCTAAACTATGGAAAGAATTCAGCATTACAATCTTTCGAAACCCTATGTGGCATAACAATCAATTGCAATAGTGAAGACACATGAACAAGTACCAAAAAGAGTAATATTGAGGGCAAGGTAGGCGCAGCATATATTTCTCTCTCAAGCAAAAGTTATTTACAAATGAGCATAAGCTCTTATTTATATACATCAAGGTGTAGGGAACCCTAAAATCACCTTGTGTCATCTACAGTTCTCACAATGCATGCAAGCTATGCGCCAAACCCTAATTAAGTAAACTATACAGTCCAACTGGGAAACTACCCTCAGTTTAACTGAAACATCTAATCTAAAAATGGACAACTGTGCGAGCATGCACGTCCTTATTGAAAGCATGTTAACTGGAAGATTACCATCAGTTAACGAAAAACCCTAAAAGAAACTCCAAGTGTGAAAGGCGAGTCTCAGAATAAATATGCATGTGATGACAACCTCGAGTTAACTGGAAAGGGTAACACTCAGTTCAACTCGTGTGTGTAATGTCTATCCTGAGAGGTGGAAACTGAAGTTTACTGGTCGTGATCTCGAGCAATCAATCCCTCAACGAGATTGTTGACTGTATCACTATCTGGAGCTATGAGACTCTGTCGAAGAATGCTATGTCGACGCAGCATATCCTCACCAGCTGTGATCCCGAGACTGGTTCGCCCCTACCCTCATTGCCTGGGCCGAACACGTCGATATAATCGTAGTCGGCAAATTCATGTACCCAATGGTCTCCCCTAACGGTACTGTATGAATGAGTGCCTGAGCTCCTGGATCAACATCTGGAAGTTCCATGTAGGCACCACTGTGATCCGACACCCAGACAAAGAAGCTTGGACAAGAAAGTCCTCACAAACCGTAGTACCAAAGTGACGGCTCTCTACCTCACCAACTCGATGCTAAACCTGTCTCTCTATCTTACCCGAAACCAATTGTGTCTTCCAAGAGTAGATAGCCTCTGTCTCCTCTCAGCATCCATGACCCATCATAAGCCACACCAGTGAGCAATCACAATCTCGGGCCCCGAGGTTTACACTGCCATATCTTCCTCATCCCAAGACTTAAGACGGAGCTCACGTGCATTGTACTGCAACTGATATAACTCTGTAAGCATAGTACGGCCTCTAGCAACGAACTCCTCCTCCCATTCCTCCAAACGCTTGCCATATGCAACCAAGTGATTGAGTTGACTTTGCTCTGCTGGAGGCTCAAGCATCGGTGGGAGTGTATTAATGGCATTAGGTCTATGAACAAGGCTAGAAATATATTGACGAAGCTGTCTGATTTCAGCCCTGAGGGCTGCCTTATCTTCTCCGTCCTTTAGTATTCTATCCTCGGGTAATCGTCACAAAGAATCAGAAGATCAACCCGAAATCATGGCAGGCCGGCACCAAGGCGCTGACTATGATAACCTCAAAATCCTCGAGATTCTAATTCAGCCAAGTTCTTCTGGAGGTACGGCAGCCTCACCCATAACTTCCATGTGTCAAGCAGCCTTCACGTGAACCATACCCTTGACTTCTTTGTCCGGGCGATCCCTAAAATGTCATCAAATCGAATGATTAAGAACATAGGATGGTCGCCTCCTCTCCTTCCTAGCCGAGTCAATCCGGCATCGATCCTCGGCTAATGCTACTTGTGGAAGGGCCCACCAGCCGGCTGTGAGGTACCGGCGAGAGTGAATGTGTGGTAGAAGACCCACTCGCAAGGTAGGGAGTTCAAATCCACTCCATGAATTGGGACCGGGGAAGGCCTGGAACTGGTGTAGGAACTGAGGTCAACTCGTATCAAGTGCTCAACCGACTTCCCGAATCGACCAGGATAGGGACATCCGTCGCTCAGAGCATGTTGGCAAGTTTCGTCTTTGAATTGTTTGGCGCTTGTACTTTCTTGGGAGGATTACTCCTCTTCTTTTTGTTAGGTTTTGACGAGGAAGGTAACGAAGGATTCACCACTACTGGCGGCTCTGCTCTGGGAACACTTACCCTCCTTGTCTTCTTGCTGTCGAGGTAAAGTATACTGTTCTGAATAACTCTACTTGACCTCTCTTTGACCGTTGCATATTCCTTGGCGTACCAATCTACTGCTGGCAACGGTTGTGTATCGACCTACTCTCTGAAAAACTGAGGAAGAACTTCTCCCTCGTCATCTGATAAACCTCCCACATCTTCTGATAAGAAAACAGAACTGAGAGAGAGAACGTCGTGAATCGTCAATACAAACTGTTTGCCATGCGCAATTTGCCCAGTAATCCTCCATAGAAGGCTCATGATATGTGCCTCCAGCAAGGCGAGTTGTATAATGACCTGAAAGGTCATAGGCACGTGCTTCGACAAGATACTTAAGATGATATTTCTCAAGTTCTTGTCCTGCGATCTTACTATGCTTCGACAAGATACTTAAGATGATATTTCTCAAGTTCTTGTCCTGCGATCTTACTATCAATTGCTGACTTGCACCAATACATTCCAAATTGGAAAGGAAAGTTGAGAGATGGTCTGTGCCTGCGGCGTAGAAGACGATGAACATCATGCATCTGTCTTAGGAACTCCTGAAAAACTGTCTTATCCGAAGGATAACGTGGAAGCATAGCTGGATTTCCTGTGAAGCCGTAAACTCGGATGTAGGTGTATGTTGGGAATTGAATAAACCAATCAGCCCATCCATCCATCGCTGCCCTAGCAACTGCCGAGATACGAACGTGCAACTCCCGGTCCAAGTTCCTCACTGTATAAGTCAGAAAAGCCTCGTGAACACGCTTGAAATGACGTTCAGCTCTGGTGAACTCAAGCTGATCATATCTTGATATACGAACACGAGAGGATGCCCACGGTGTTAAGTCCTCGAACCGACGATAAGCGATCAAGTACACGTAGATATGAACACATGTGAAACTCATGGGCAACTAAGAAACCGGTGATCTGCCTGTGGAGAATGTCGCTGATGAAGGATGCCCAGTCATAATGCTCCTGCCCAGAAATGATGCGACCAATAATGTAATACATCCAAGGCTGGAAAACATTTGCATGTTCTTGACCTGAGACACGATTCAGGAGTGTGATTAGAATCGCATACTCATCCTTGTATTCACCGACCCACATTGTTTGGCAATCTGTTCTTTGCTTGTTTTAACCATCTTTCTGCCATCTTTCGACACTTGTCTATATCACGATCAAATGCCTCACACTGCTTCCATAGAAACAACTAGAATGTTCGGTGTTGAGGAATGCCAAAACTCCTTTCGATGTCCAAAGGTTTGAGACTGCAAATGACCCGTCCGTCAACTGACACTATCTCACGAGTAGTAGAATTGTAATGCTTAATGCAAGACATCACGAATTCAATACAGTGCATGGAGATAGGTATGGAAGCGGCCTCTAGTAAACCAGACTGCTCAATATTCTGAATGATTGAACTTCTGATCTTAACTGGGTCTAGCACTGCTTCTGGTAATACTTTGTGAAGATCTGTCTCAACCAACCTGCGGAAATCATGGGTAAGGACGGTTTTGGTCCTGTATTCGAGCTGAGTGAACTGCATTCTGAAAAACTTGCCTGTTGACTGTGAACTTGACTATATTCTGACAAAATTTCTGGAAAGCTAAAAATAGCCTGTGAGAGTTAAAAATAGCCTTTTGAAGAATTATTTTCAGCGAAAAATCCGAGATATGGGTTTTGTCCAGAAAAGGATTCTAAGACAACCCAGAACGTCAGATTTGCGAAAATTCAACTTCTACTTGATTGTACAAAGATTTTCCACTTGAGAAAATTAGCAATTCGAGAACGAATGTTCTGAAGCTAAAAATTCATGAAAAATCAAACGCACAAATTTAACTCGAGAAAACTATATAAGAATGATCCAGATACTGAGACTTGCCAAATTCGCCAATTTCAGGAACATGCAATTTGTATTTTGTGAGAAATCTGAGATCAAAGGATGAAAAAGACGTTTTTTGAAGCCTTCTTCTGTGAAAATCGCCCAAGATTTCTTCAAACAACTGATATTTGTGAACTTGAATCTGCAAAAAGATTAATTAGGAAAAATCGCCTCTGTGAATTGATGTAGATTTTGCCTTTAACTGGAGGAATTCGCCTTGAAATTGAAAACCACGAATTTCTCTTGAAATTTGCGCCTTTTGAATATGGATGAAATTCGAATTTCCTTGAAGAAAATACGAATTTGTATTAAATTTGAGGTTTCGCCTTTTGATTTGAAATACGCCTTTGAATATTTGAAAGGCTTGCGAATTTCAATTGAAACTTGAAGTTTAAATACGCCTTTGATCTGAAGGATTTGCGAATTGCTCTGAAATGCGCCCTTTGAAATTATGAGAAACCACGAACTTATCTTTTAAAAATATGAATTCCCTTTGATAAAATTCGAACTCTCTGAAGTTGCTTTGAAAATTGATAACTTCGATTTCTCTTTGAAGATATGAACTTGCAATTGAAAATCACGAATTTCACTCAAGGATGAATTTGCCCTTAATGAAAATCGAATTTCTCTTGAAAGCTTGTGATCAACAATGAAGCTTGCGCCATGTTAAATAAGAGGAAATTCGCACTGAATTGTGACTGCAAGAATTCATAAACCCTAACCAGAATAGAAATCCTCCGATTGGTTGCCTTTCAGTTCAACTGCCACTGACTAGAAGTTCAAATTTGAAAATAATAATAAAATACTTATTATCATGCAATGGCGCTAAAAATAGAAAATCACCATTTCTGAACAAGCATATTTTGAACTTCAGTTGACAAACTGGTTGAAGCTATGAGATTCATCGTTTGACTTTACTGATTCCGAAAAGTCATCTCTTAAGCACATAGGCGTCCATTTGCTCAAGATACTTCATTTTTTACTAACTCCCTATTTAATAGCTGACAGCACTGTCACGACTGGCCAACTTCGATACTGATTTCCGGATGACCGGGTGATGCTGAGACTGTTCTGAAGAATTCATCGGAAAGCCTACTGAACAAGGAAGAAATGTCTGCTGGGAGACACTACTGTAAAATCCATCGTTTAACCCCTTGAAAAATTAGGCGCACCTGATTAAATTGCTTTACGGGTTCCAGACTTAGCCATTTTCCTAAACTGCCGTCTGACACTTCAGACAGCTGCTGCCGGCAAACGGTGAACCCTGCTGATACGAGACGAAGCTTACTGCATGACTGGAGACATTCTGCATCCAACGGCTGTATTTATGACACCTGAAAGTTGTGTTAAGGGCCTTAAAAACAAAAGCGCCCCTGGCTCTAGGTTGCACTGGTGTTATTTTGACGAAAATCAAACTTCCATCCGAGTACCCTACTTTGACCTCTGACATCTGGAGCTGGGATGACCCGATTCAGGCACTATCTGTTTTAACGGACAGCTAGAAGGGCCCTCAAGAGAAGTCCCTGGAGGTATTGAGGCAAGAAAACTGCTTCTAAGACCTCAAAAACTCCAGTGCGTATTTTATTTATGTTTAGGCTGAAATATACCGAGCCAAATTTTTTCGTTTTTTAAATAACAGATTACAACATTCAAGCCAGTGCACCCGTTAAGGTTAGAAGGGTAAACCGAAACGTGCAAGAAGTAAACTTAAGATACAGAAGGGAACTCAACGCCAAGTATGTGCTACCCAATCCAAAGCGGAGTGAGGGGCGACCATATGACGGAGTGATTACAGAAAGTAAAGCTTGAAAGGAAATGCTGAATAACGGAACTACTCAACACCCAGAATGTGCTTGCTCACCCCGAAGGGAAAGTAGCTACCATAGGGCGGAGCTCTACAATTTCCAACTAAGACTGAAAGCATACGTAAAGGAAATGCTGAATACTGAATCTACTCTACACCCAGAATGTGCTTGCTGACCCAAGACGGGAAAGTAGCGACCATAGGGCGGATATGGATTACATACAATATCAAAATGCTGAAAGAGAAAACATTACAATCTGACTGAGCAAGAATCTAAGACCGACAGTACTACTGCCAGTATACAATTTGGAAGAAGGCAACTTGCTATCAAATTACAACCAGCAATTATGAAGTTTACAATAACATTTAATAAGTTCCTTTGCTGAGAAATGAAGCTGAGAATTGAAGCTTAGAAATGAAGATATTAATTAAAGATCCAACCTCGTTTCGCTCTTGATCATCCACTATGCAATGTGCCACAAAGATTTAAGATTCCTTCACACTTGTCCAAGGACAAGATACAGATTCCTTCAATCTGGTCGACAGGCCTGTGTTTTCTTCATAAACCAGCACTTAGAAATTCCTTGAAAAACTCGAATCACCTTCAAAACTCAATCAGATCACTCTAATACTGAATGCAAAGCTAAATAGGATGGTGGCACTTAGATTAGGAACAAGAAACAGAATGAAAAGGGCAGATTCCTTTAATGGCACGAATCCCAAGAATTAGAGACAGTACGGCCCAGTACAGGGGCGAATTTTATTTATAAAATCAGACAAAGCTCCATAAAATCTGAAATCTTGCACAATTAGGCGCCTAGCCTATCCCAATGAATTGATGCAATACCCACAATGTTTATTTTTGTCTTTTTGGAAATATGAATGAAAGACTTGATCTGCTGTAGCTTAAATGCCAAAAATCAGAAAACATCTAACATGCAAGATCGAAAACTAACAATACTAATGCAGATTACAATGCAATAATTTCAAGAACTCACACTAGACTAACAATCATCACTAGTCGTTGTCTTACAAACGAGAAGAGATGCCCAATGGTTAGGAGGTCTTCATCCCTCGAAGTGATCCAGATTCAATCCGGCAGCATAACGGTGTATTTTCCAAGATGATCCAAATGATGCACAAGACTCCCTTTTTATAATCTTCGCTTGACTTCACGAAACCCTAGAATCTGATTTTAGGTCAAAATCCCCTTTCCTCAATGATGGCGTACTTTTGCCTTCAAGCTCTTGATTTAATATTTCATTTAAATATTCAACCTTGAAATATGCGCCAAACATAATCCTGCTTTGACTTAGGGAATATTAAAATGTTCTTTAATGAGGGCGCCACCCTCAATGACCACCTTTTTAAAACGACATTAAGTCATTAAGCCTAAGCCAAGGGTCAACATTAAAATATAACATTTTAACGTGACTATTTTTAATTTAAATGACTTAACTCATTTCTCTGCAAATGCCCTGAAGCCAACACTGATGAAGTCAACTGATCAATCTGAAACCGGAAGTCAACCAACCTGAGCTCTTCTGGAAGCTGCCAAAAATAGAATTTACTAAAAATAGTAAATTCCAAAAAGTACTCTGAATGCTGAGACGAACATACCACTGCGAAGCCCTCTGAAAACCCAGAAGGAATCCGCCATTAAAATTTCATCTCCGAGCAATGATCTCCTCAAAATTAGGAAACCCTAATTTTAACTTCCGACTAGCCTCCGGGTTCCCAACGAAAGGCCAACGGTCACTGAAACTGCAAGCTTAGAAAGGGGACATTACAACCGCTACGGACTTAGCCATTTCTGGACATCCTCACTTTGTAGTATGACACCAAAGACCTCGCACGCACGAGCAACGCCAAATGCTTTGGCTGACTATGCTCGTGGAAAGATAAATTGATTACGCTCAATAGTCGTGAAGACTTGAATGCGAACGGGCTCATCTGACAGGCCTAAAGGCTAAGCCCTTGAACTATGGAAAACACTGAAAATCATTTGATGACGCCCGTAAAATTACGTGCTTGGTAGAATCTCCGCCAACCACCAGGAGCGTCGGATCGACAAGAATGATGCGTTCGGTCGAGGCTAGAATACTACCGATGTTATGAAGATTTGCGCAAATAATGCCAAGGGTCCTTTAAACCAGCGCCCCTGGCCTGTACGCAGGGAACAACGCGAAGCTCGAAGCGTGAAAACTCCATTTTAAGCTGATCTTTGGACCATTGCCCTGAACTCTGAGAGTCGGATGACTTCGCTTGATATCTCGTCGGATAAGCAGACTGTTGTGAACAAATTGACTGCATCCGGCATCGAAACTGTCGAGATTTACCCCTGCTTCAAGATGGGCGCCCTCAAGCTAGAGGCGCGCTTTTGCCTGGAAAAGACAAATTTCTCATCTCCTAAAATTTAGGGATTTTAACTTCTGTCGCGATTTGCCGGAGTTGTGGTTCTCGGAACGCCTCGCTGGATAGCTCAACGGATAGCCAGACTAATTCTGAAGAGATTGACTGGATGCTTGAACATTTTAACCAGAATCTTGACCTTCAATAAGTTGGGCGCCCCTGAGCTATACTTGCGCTTTTGGGCTTTTCCTCTGAGAAATCTCCATGATTTGATCTTTAAAAACTCTGCTTCGATCATTGAAAATACCGTCTGCAATATGAAATGTCGTCATGAGATGCTCCTTCGTCGTGAAGATCTTCATTTTGAGTCTCTGCTTCAGGTTTTGTTCAATATAACTGACTTTGACTGACAAACTATTGACAACTACTCCATGATTGACATTGCCCAAAACTGTGTTTTACATCAAATTAGCAAGATTTAGACTTTAAAATGCAAAATGCCTTGATGAAGCAAAAAATTTGGTTTGGGTACAACAAGCTTGAATGCTTTCATTGCCTGAGGGTTTGAAGACTTTAAGGTACCAATTTCGGTTGTGAAATATCAACCCTAGTTGGATAGTGGAGGGAGATACTTCAGTCTTTCTCATTGAGATAATTGCAGCCATTGGAGGACATTTTTGAAGAAGTTTGGTGAGTTATTTGAGGTCTGTAATTTTGTTTCAGTCTATAGACCAGCCATGGGAGGAATTGCATTTTCATTCATTGCTTTTCACTAAGGGGATAGAATTTTGTGAATATTGGAGGGATCACTTTCTCTTGCGAAGACAATTATTTCTACAATAATTTTGGAGGCCAATAATGCTACATTTATTTATACAAAAATTTGCCAAGCAAGGGCAGGGGCGGCTTTGCTAGAGAGGGGCAATTTCATCAAGAAAGCCACAATAAATTTAAGGAAAAATCAGAGGTTGTTGTCTTCTCATCCGCTGTTCATTTCCAGCCTCAGAATCAGGGTCCTTTTGATGTTTACACATATATTTGCATTGTGAGTCTGCATACTAAATCTGAAAATTGTTGGCAGCCATTAGAGCTTTTGTATGAGCAAGTTTGTAATAAAATCAGTCATTGGCATACATGTTGCAAACAGATTTTGTAATCAAACTTTTACATCAGCATTTTGTATCTGGTCAATATATTCAATAAAGGGAGATATAAGGTTGCATGACATGTGTTTGTCAAAATGTCTTTGTTGTAGCTATCAAATTCCATTTCTAATATGCATGCTAAGTGTTGTCTAAATGCATAATAGTTGAAAGTGATCATTTACATTCTAAGTTTGCATGACAAGTGTTTGGGAAAATGTCCAAAGCTATAGATTGTTATTTCAGTCCTTAGGATGTATGGTAAATGTTTGTAGAAATGCCCATAGTGTTGTAGCTGCATATACATCATCATTTTCAATCATATGCTTGCATTTTCAAGTTCATTTAGTTGCTGCAATCTATTTCCAGTCATCTCAGTTATATCTTCAAGTTATAACAGCATATCAAATTGCATTCAAAACCATAAAAACACAAAAACAAAACAATCAGCAGCAAGACCAAGTTGTTGGCAAAGTGTTTGACAATATTCCTTGAGTCTCAAGCAGCAATTTAAGACCAAATTTATCAAGGGATACTACATCCTCTGATGAACATGCATGTCATACCCCTTCTCAAGCCCTCTGAAAACCCGAAAAGACTCAAAAATCAAACTGCCAAACTCCTACAAACAACCGCCTGAAAAACTGAGAAGGAACCTCCTAGAAAAAAGGAAACCCTAATTTCACTTTCGACTAGCCTATGGGCCTTCAAGATAGGCTAATAGTCATCAGATGGAATTAGTGTTGAGAAGGGGACATTACGTTTCCAAACAAGGGAGTTGGAGTTCACTATTGACAGGAGGAAGATAGTGTTGAAGGCATGGGGCAATGATCCTTAGAATGAAGTAACAATGAAGGGGTCGTAAACATTGTTTGCACATTCAGAAGTCATTTTTCATATATGTCATTCTGCCAGGATGTATTATTCTACATTGTCTAACCTTGATGAAGAATTGACGAATATGGGAATCAAAGTCGTGCAGCGGAAGCTGGATAAGGCCCTTGATGGTGAGTTTGCAGAATTTATACAGAGGGTCATTTAATTTATTGTCAAGAAACATAAAGCAATAATATTTACAGGCAGGTTTTAGTTTTGTGTTTATAGCAAAAGTTTGTACAGGCCACCTCGGTTGATATGGGATCCTAGAGCCAAATTGCTTGAGGGCAAGCAATCTTATTATTCAATTCCCAAAAGATAAAAATATCAAAAAGGAAAACTAAATAATAATTATTTATTATTATTACCTAAAGTTAATTAAAAGGTAATGATTAATAATTTATAAAGTGACTTTAGGAAATTAAGATTATTTAAAATCACTTAATAAATGTTGATAACTCCACAAAACTGTCAATTAATATTATAAAAGGAGCTTTGGTTTTGGGGAAAGGGAGGATGATTAATATTTTCTCTTCAACATTAATTTGAGAGTTTCTCAAATTTGTTTCTCAAGATGGATGCCTGGGAAAGCCATTTTCGGCAGTGAAACCATCTGCCCTAGATGGTCTTGGAAGAATCAATCAAAATTCTTCAGTTGGATTACATTGAAGTTTACATTTAGTATTGCAGAGCTTTAATGGCCTTCATTGTAGATTGATTTGATATTTATCTTGCTAGTAAATGAAAATTACATGGAGTGGAGATCACGAGGAATGAACATATATATATATATATATATATATATATTGTCGACTCCTAATATCGTGGCACATAAGCATTGTTTTGGAGACATCGATATCTATTTGGAAATGGTCGTTTGAATATCATGTGCATTAAGTTCCTATTGACGATATACATTGGATGATTCGTTTTCATTGTTGGTCATTTACTTGAGTGTAATGTCCTCTTTTGAGATTGCCCTAAATCTTGTCCTAGAATCCCAAGCTTAATGTAGTTAGGGTTGTAACTTACCACTTAAATGCTTTAAGCCGAGTAAATCTTGGTTTAGGTCCTTCAATCATGTTACATAATATTGGAAATGTAGTTTATGTGATCAGAAATAATAAATGTCTTATCTATTTAAAATACATAACTATTCCAAGACTATCTAGACTACCAATATCCATAATGCATAGTGGAAGTTTTAATCATAATAGGACTTGGTTGAGAAGTAGGATAAGTCCACCTGAAGCTATCCATCTAATTCCAAGAGCACGAGCGTCCAACCAAGACAACCCACCACTTGGCCCCAAGTGGCAGGAACGTCTGAACCAAGACAATTCCACCCTTGAGGTGGGCTACTTAGTGGATACACTTGTATCTGCTTTTCCTATCCATGTTGTCTTGTCCATCCCTCTTATGATTGCAATTCCTTGAATCCCATCCTAACAACCAATCATAGTGTGGCTTGATAGGAAAGCCTTGAAAGGGGTGCCTGTAAACTACGCAACCCATCTAAGCCCAAGAGCACGAGCGTTCGACCAAGACAACCCACCCCTTGGCTCCAAACAATAGGAACGTCCAATCAAAACAATTCCACCCTTGAGGTAGCCTACTTAGCATGGGAGGCCCGTAAACTGCATCCTCCTAACTTGCTTCCCTCAACCTTACACTTGATTGATCATAGGATAAAGACATATATATATATAATCTATTCATTTTTATATTAAGATCATAATTACTTATAAGACTCAATAATTGCTGCAAGCATCATTATTATATACTCAATATATCTATGTACATATTTCATATAAGTACATATATATAATCTACTAAGAAAAATGCATATGAGAGAATTCAAAATGTATTCATAAAATAATTATTGTATACTACCCCTCTAATTCATACCAATCTGATTGATATTTCTGGGTTGCAGACAACTTAATTTCCTTCTAATTTCCTTCTAGATGATTACTGACTAATTTTTAAAAGATATTACTTATTGTTGATGGTTCCACGATTTGCTGATATCCCTGATGATCTGATTTTCAGAGGATATCTTTTATAAATGATTTGTTGTTCAGAATATATTCTTTTCTCCTTATCGATGCCTTTCTTCTTCTTATCTGACCTCATCTTATATCTTCCCACTTTGGAGAAGAGATGCGATTCATGTGGAGGGCCTTGCCTTTTGGTTTTGGAAGATCGTGACCTTACTTGATCACTGCCTTTCCAACAGCGATGTCTTTTCATGATTTAATTGCTGCCTATGCTTGCAGCTTGTCAATATATTTTATATTCTTCAAATGTTTCTTGTTTAATATATTTTCATTATTATTATTTATATCGGTTTTATCTCTTTTTGTATTTATATATTATAATGATTGAAATCATCATGTTATTCAATATATTTATATTTATATTCACACTTATGATATTATCTTGATAAATATTAATTATAATGAATTTGCTAATATATATATATATATATATATAATTTTATTTCAATGTGTTACAATCTTTTATATTGATATATTATGTATTAATATATTAATGATTATAATATTTAGTATTTATATTTTGGTAATTACAATATTATATTTAATATTTATAATTATAATATTATCTTTGATAATTATAATTATAATAATATTAAATAGTTAATATTTTTAATATGTATTTTGTTTATCTTGTTTTCAATACTTTATATCTCAATGCTACAATTTCAGGGGACGTGATATTGAGTATGGCAATTCATAGTATATTTGATGTTGATTGATTTATTTTCTACCGTGGAATTCCTGTATATCATGGCATATTATTGGGTGAGGATATTATCATATCGGGCTCTTTTGTCTCATTCGCAGTATTTTCTATTTCCTGGAGACTGCCGTATTTATTGGTGTTAACCATTCCTTGCATACGTGGTTGGGTGTTATCACTGGTCGGGTGCTATTATCGGGCTATTATTATGAAGGAGCCACTACACATTTGGGAGTATTGATATCTAGCTGTCGTCCTATCTTAGAAGGAGATCAATAATATTCCAGATAGGTCAACATTATTCAACTGGCTGCGATTATTATTAAAGGCCAATCTTGCATTATGGAGCTTGACACAAATATGATGTAAGATCATGTAGAGGTCGTGTTTATTCTCCAAGGTGGCGCGCTGGTTTCAGGTCAGCGATTAAATAATAGTGTATGACAAATTCAAGCTTTGCATATTAATATGAATGGGCACCGTGTGAATGAGCATTATTGTTGTTTGGAAAAGAACTCTGGTATATAATTATATATATGTTTTCATAATCAGATTTCTGAGTTTTATTCCAGCATATTAATTAAATCATTCTGAGCATCTGAATTAGTAATGGGAGTTTAGTTGCATGTAAGCTGTGATATTTCTGAATTAGATATCCATTCTAGTGCACAGTATAATTAACAACCAATATTGCTTGCAAAGTCATTTGTCTTACTTGTGAGTAAAACTACATGGCATCAATTTGATAAAGTGCTGGCATATGACATGGCAACTGTTTGACAATATGTTACATTGTCAAACTAAGCATTATCGGAAAATCGTAAAAATCTGATCAATCTGGGCAAGGGTCTTTAGTACTTTACATCCTTTTTTGAAGAACCCGGTAACACAGCTTACTATCTATATGCGTCAAATTAGTAAAGAGCTTGATGAAACATGCAAAAAGGATTTCGATATGAAAAAAATTCATAGAGGTACAGCAAGCCCCACTGCTAATATAATCTACAAGAGACATCATTATTACTCTGATCTGCAATTTGAATTTTCAAATTGATATCCTCCAATCCCTTGAATAACAAACACCAGGGTTGCAAATGTATTCACCTTGTGCATAACTATTATCCCAAATCAGGTTTAATAATCAAATATACAACAAGGGCAACGAATACTGAAATTTGGACATAATAAAATGTACTTCCAAATTCTTTAGAATATTTCTTAGGAGAATGTTAATAAATGTAAAAGTAGCCATCATACAATAATGAATAATATTTTACATCAAAATATTAAAAAAAAAGCAAGAAAACTAGAGAGAATGACTAGTATTGAGTATCTATGAAAAAGTCATGAGTTGAAATTTATGGAAGCTTCTTGACAGGTATCCTAAAATGATTTGTAATTATGCTTCTTTGCTCTTATTACTGACACAGTGGCATAATATATATCCATTCATGTGTAACTCAATCATCCTCCCCTGTTACTTCTAATTTGTTGCAGCACACAAATCTTAAAACTGGGGTAAAAATCCAACAAAAATTATGGAATATGATTAAAAACTCCAAATGCCACACTGACCTTAGGCCTTCCTGACAGACCAATAATAGTTTACTGTCTGTTGGAAACTGCTGCTGTACCACAGGGACAAAATCAGAATTGGGTTTAGTGAATGGCAGACCATACAAGAGTCCAGCAAAGTTATTATGCATGGTGCGTTTAAAAATTGTACCTGCAGTTTATATACTTTCGTGAGAACTGAAGGATATTTATAATGCAGAACTAGTATGATGGTGGAATTAAGCATGTGTAACAATTTTCCCTACTCAGCATGCAACAATTTTTCATGAACCTTAAAGTGTGAACTTCAAACTGCTGATCGTATTGTTCCTTTCCCCCCATTTATAATCTATACATGGATAAGCCTGGTTAGACTACATTCAAATACATTCTGACTGATGAAATTATGTATAATTAACATAAACAAAAGCTCTTTAGTTACTTTAAAATCTTTGGGAAATCTTGCATAATATGGAAACATAATCTGACTATTATACAGTACGTTTGGTCTATTTAGTTGATCATTTCAAGTCCAAACATAATTTGAAGTGAATAAAGTTGAAAAACAAACAATTTGGAACCACCAGAGTTTGAGATGATGCCTTTGTCTGGCTACGCCTGATGATGATATATTGCAGTATTTTGCATAATCTTTTTCCTAATATCTAATGCTTCCAGATGCCTAATGTATCGCTTTTATGGGGTTGTTATATCTTCCATCTTGAGCAGCCTCCAACTAAGACAGATGATTAATTTGATTCTCAGGCCCATCCATACAACAAATGAACCCAGAAGAATCACACACAATGCTCAAACATAAGTTTTTGCTGGAAGTTATTATACAAGGTAGTGCATTCCCTAACTGCACAAAATGATTTTCATCCTACCACAGATGACAATGTTTCCAACATTCCTGCTACTTCTATATCTGGTCCATTATTTTGTCAGGACTACTCTATCTTTTCTCCCAAATTAGAATAGAAACAAATGAAATATTAATCAAGGACCACCAATTTCCACAGAATTGGGGTGAAAGACATCAAAGAAAAGATTGGATATTGCTAAAGTAACTCCAGAAGTTCTAGAAGTGGTTGAAACCAAAGTATAAAATCACGGTTATAATGCTAACAAATAATCCTTACAGAATAGCATAGAAAACTCTATATGGTGTAAGTTGAGTAAACAAAGTGATTAGCTATAATGTTCTTTAATAGACACCAATTGCAAAGGGATTGATATTAGTTATTGGAATGGCAATGATAGCATCACTCTATAAACTAACCTCTGAATGACAATTATACATAGTAGACATGAGAATTTCACATTCTTGAAGAATGAATAAGACATTTCTGGGAAGAAACTGTGTAAGTTTTTTAGTATCATAGATGTCAAATCAAATTGCATATTATTTCTAACTTTAAATCTAGAAACAGAAATCTTCTTGGGTTTATAACTCATTTACCCCCTCAGTTGAAATTATTCTCAAACCTCATCCTTCTACTGAATTGAAATGGCCAAAGAATCTTCGGCATCCCTAAACAGAAAATAATACCCATCCCATATCTCCTGGTGAATAAGGCATCTAAATATAAAATCCTCCTTCAAATCCATGTCACAGAGTCTAGAAATATGTTGCTCTATAAGCGGGTGGTTATCAATCTCAGTTCACAGAATGAGTGAGACATTTCTGGGAAGAAACTGTGTAAATTTTGTTAGCATCATATATTCAAATTGCTGATCATTTCTAACTTATAAGTCTATAAACAGCAATCTTCTTAGGTTTAGAACTCATTTACCTCCTCAATTGAAATTGATCTCAAACCTCATCCTTGTATTGTAATGTCCCCATTTTCAGTCATGTTGGCATTGAAATTAGCTTTGGTTTTCTTGATGACCGTCAGTCATGCCAGAGGGGATATCTGATGTTTCCAAGGAGTTCTGATGTATTTTGGCACCCTGGATGTCACTCCTGATCGAGTTCTGTATTTTCCGTAATTTCAATGACTGTGCAGGAAATATTTAATATTTAAATAATTAATATTAAGTTGTCGAAAAGACAAATTAATTATTTTAATTTAAGCAAAAGTGACTAGTACTAGAAAAACTAATTAATTTAATAACTAACTTTTTGGTGAAATAAGGAATTTAATTCAAAAGTAAATAAGGGAATTTCAAGAATTATGTGGGGAGTTACTGAAAGGTCACAAAAGGAATTTTTGGCCTCAATTTTCAGATATGCAGGAAAATTTTGGGAGAAGAATGCATTGCTGGATAATTTCCAGAACTTTGTGAATACGAAATCCTTCACAAGGAATATAATCTTCGGAGTTGAGAGATGCTCCCTGGGTGATTGCTGATAATTCCAAATCAGGGATTATGCAAGATGTTTTAATTGGTTCTTTCAGGTATTTCAAGGCATGATATTTCAGAGTTTTAGATGTCTATTGTTGGGTAAGTTTCTCTTGCTCAGAAGGAATATAAGCAGAAACAAAAATAAAGAAAAGTAATGTTTTCTTCCACTGAGCTGTACCATTGAAATTCGGGGCATGGGATTCTGGTTGTTATTAGTTTACTTTGGAGTCGTGTTTTTTACCAAGACAGGAGTATTATGGTTATTTGCAGAATATCCAATTAACCTTGAATGCTCAGCGCCAAAAAAGAAATATTTAAACTTGTATCTTTCCGCCGTACATAATAAGGAAGAATTCCGTACCATTTTTGGGTTTTAATTAAGACGTATGGTTCCTGCAGAATAAGTTAAAAGTTGGAAAGCAATCGCATGTTTCTGAAGGCACCAAACCACATTAATCCTAGGGAGTCGATGAGTAACAGAAAGGACAAAATTTAATAGTCAAAGCTGCTCACTAGGCAGAAGCATATTTGTTAATCTTCTTAGAGCCGTACCATGTTATTTAAGGGGGGTCGCATAGCATTCTGTGGTTTGCGATTCAATTTAAAGGCTCAATTCTTAGCCTAAGGGAATCGGGGTGTTTGGTTGAGAGCTCTCCATGTTCAAGCAGCCATCGAGAAGGAAATCAATATTAAGGAGCTTCCAATTAAAGAGTTGATGCGGCTTGTGAAAGTGTCGCGCCATACCATGGAATTGAATATAATTTTATTGTAGTGCTTTAACTATCTACACAGCAGTCAATGAAATCTTCTGGTCAACACATCTTATCAAGGAGGTCCAAATTTTGTTATCATCATCATTGAAATAATATACAAGGAAAGTTGTATGTGTAAGAGTGCACCGAGCAAGCTTGGATTTCCCAGGTCAGCAGATATTTTTTAATTAATTTCTGGACTTTTTCTGTAAATTGTGATCCGTGCATAAGGTTCCAGTGACTCGATATCTGAAGGTTATTTGTGATTTTTTATGGTGCTTGCTGTCTGCTATAATATTGTTATTTGTATGAAATGGAAATTTCTTGGTTCTGAAAAAACTATTCTCATTAAATCTGCCAAACGAGTGAGAACTCATAAAGAACAATTGGGAAGCAAACAATTTGACAAAATGCCAGCATGATAGAAGCCTGTATTCTATGTGAGTTATTGCAAAAAATTGGTCTAAATACTGGGGTAGAACATTTCATGTACTGAATTGAAATGGCCGAAGAGTCTTCAGCATCACTAAAGGGAAAACAATATCAATCCCATATCTAAATATTCCTTCAAATCCATGTCAAATGGTCTAGAAATATGTTGATATATAAAATGGTAGTTATCAATCTCAGTTATAGCTTATTAAAGAAAGGGCATAACTAACCTGCAAGAAATCTCAATTAATGATAACAGATTTCTACAATCCATAGAGATTATAGCTGAGTAGTTTCCAAAACCATTTACACAATCAAATCCAGAAACTACTCAGCTATAAGAAATCTCAAGACAAGTAAATTTTGAAGATTAGCATATGCCTATGACTCTACAAGAATCCCATCCTCTACCTGAAGTTGGAAATAAGAATATGAACTTCTAGTTAAAAAATATCTTTGATC
>VDFB02328444.1:0-31326 GCA_007258455.2 Sequoia sempervirens
CCTTGCGTTAATGATTGCATAACAAAAGATGGGGAAATAAAAACTATGTTTTCTAAGGCTTGATGTTCTTGTTTGTACTCCATGATTTCTTCCTTTGTAAGTCCAAATGGTTTGTTTGTGATGTCTTCTATCTCATATGGTCCTAATGGAGATGAGGGTTGTTGCGATGGAGTAACTTGACTTCGTGGATCAAATTCTTGAGGATTGGGATCACTTGAGGTGAATGTGACTTTGTTTTTCTTCATGTTTCTCTTGTGTGGTGATCTTGTATTTACCATAAATTTTGGGTCACCTATGGGAGAGTTGTGTTGAGATTTGTAATTTTCAAACTCTCTAGTTGACTCAAATCTTGGTAGAAGGGATGCTCTAAGCATTTTTGGAGCAATGATGATAATGGGAGATGAAAAGGTGAATGATGTGGAGAGTGATCTTTGGAAATGCTTTGGGACAAAACTTTTGACTTTGATTGTTTGATGTTTGGATAAAGGATGTTTATGAACTTGAGAATCTTTAGGGTAGACTAGTGACCTTCAAGATAAACGAGTTCAAAGATGATAACTAACTTAACCAAATTTTGCATGGAAAATGATTAATTTCTCATAAAAAGTAGCCAAGTTAGGAGTTGGTTTGATTGATTTTAAGTCAAAAAGTGTTGGTGTGTTCAAATTTTTTACAAAGTTTGATGAGGTGAAATGTGAAAGATGATAAGGGGTGGATGGAATGTTTGACCCAATGTTGACCTAGAGTGAACCTTTGTTTTCAAAGACCAAGGTAGTGAGAAACATGCTGGACCTCTAAATTTTTCATATCCTATGATCAAGGAGAAGTTCTTGTGAAATGTGTAGATCTGTTTCGTTCATGAAATAGCATAGAAAACATCTCCTTAGTGTTTTATCTCAGTTGTGGTACTGTCTTAGGATATGTATTCTAATATACTTTGAACTATGATGTCTAAGTTTGAAATAGTGGCATGTAGACTTTATCTTAGGGATTTTGATTTTGCATGAGATCATTTAAGACAAGCCTAAGATTTGTGAAAAAGACCAATGTTTGACTTAAATGAGAGGTTCATATTGGGCATAAATGTTTGGATTATTCATTGAAACACATCTATAAAAATTCCCTACCAACCTGTTCCTATTTTAGTAGAGTGCCACAATGTGTTGTTTGATAGCTTTTGGACTATGATGTCTAAGCTTGAAGTGACGTACATGTAGACCTTCTCTTGGGAATTTTTATTTTGTGTGAGATCATTTAGAGAAGTTCAAGATCATGAAAAAGAGGATATTTATTGCCATGCGAGGGGTGTTAATATGGGACTTCTAGCCACAATATCAACTTGTTCCTCTTCTTCATCTATGATGTATGCTATGTTTCTCCATTGGGTTGGTGTTTCTTTTGTTTCAAAAGTGAAGCTTTTCAAACTAATAATTATATAAGTTTTTTCTCCTTCAATGAGTTCAAAGTTTGGTTGAATGATAGTAGGCATAAGGTCAAGTTGTTCAACCAGAGCGATCAGTCTCCAAATGGTCATGAGGGGTTCAATTTATCCATTTATCTTGCATAAATGAGTTTACTTTTACCACAAAAACTTGTCATTATTAAGTTCAAACAAAATTTCTATGTAAAAAATAACATCAATCTCACAAAGTCCATTTTGTGAAAATGATGAAGTTAGGGGAATAGTTACCTAGGTTAACTTTGGGAAGTATGGATTGAGATGTTAATGAAAATATTTAGAAGTCTCTAAGAATAAATCCTTAGGACGAGCAATAATATCAAGGTTTTGTTCAAAGGGTATCCATACTTAGACCAAAGGGTTTGAAATTTTGAAAAGACTTGTTGATATTTTTTTCCAATTGTTTTGGAATCAAGCAAGTGTTATACTGACTCACAAGCATTTACAATCCTAGATAGAGCAGGTAAGTATTTCTTTGTAGGCTTACCATCATCAGAAGAGATGATTAATCCATGAAGATGAAGTGGATAAATAGGCTATGTTAAGGAAATGTAATGTCTTGACACACCAAGCAAAGGACTCCCTTCCCCATTTGCTTTATTTCCTCAATAAAAAATTGGACATGGTAAGTAACTTCTTGGAGCAGTGCTACTCTAATACACTACCTTAAAATACGTTTTGAAATGGACTTGGTTAGCCACTACAAACAAGGAATTTAATGACCATATTCAAGAGGAACTAGTGCCATACACGTGGAAATTCACTCAATTAAGAGGCCTCCCAACCCTTAGAAATATCTAAGGGTTTTAATGCATCACAAGGATACTAAGGGAGACTTTCATTGGTATGGGACAACCATAACTAGCTGATTAATGACTTTAGTCACAATCAATTATTTATATAGTAGACCAAAATAAAAGCACTGCTTGGGTCGTTCCCTCTCACAAGTTGGGAGGTAGGCCCTTCTTAAGGTGACACATGTTTGAAGCATAAAATGATTTTCATCACCCAAGTTTTCCAAAAGGCCCAAGGGGTGAAGATAAGTGCCTCCAAGAAGAAAAGATATACTTGCATGTTTCTCTTCATCCAAGATCGCATGAAGCACAAGGGGATTGGATACGTACATCAAGTATATTTAAGCAATTCAAACACATGTTCATTTTAATCCATCATAAAAAAATGAGTCCATTTTAAACACCAAGCGAAGTATGGAAGTTGTGTTGTTCAATTTTAAACCAACAAGTATAATGATGTGAGGGTTCAATTTTAACCAATTTGAACATTCATTTTAAAACCCAATTGAAAGCTAGTTTGGTCCTAAAATGTGAAATAAAACATCATAAAAGGATTATAATTTCCCCATAAGTGTTGCAATACTTGTTACAATTATAATTCAAATGATAGTAGTATGTTTCTTCATTTCAAGTTGTATTGTCCAGACCTGCAAAACCCAGTTAGCCTAAAAAAGAAGAAGCCAAAACTCAATGATATGTTGAAAAAAACATAGGAAATAAAAAATTTAAAGCACATTCTAAAAATCACTCACTGTTTTTTCTTACCAATAAAAATTGTTGTTGTTCATGATAACATCACCATAACTCAAATGATAGTCGCTCTAGTGAAAAATAGCATGACACTATAGTAAAACAGAGATGACGATAGCATCGCTATTTTCAAATATTTGATACTTCTAAAAAGCATTAGCATCACAATTAGTTTTAATGGGCGTTAGTGTTTTAATTAGGCGTCATTGTATCTGATGAAAAGAGTCTCGCTATATGGTGACACTTGACAAAGGCTTCGTTGTAATCTCCAAGAGCGTCGCTATATCTAAAAAAACTAGAAAAATAGAATTCGAGAGAAAAATTCATTAAATTTGATCGGTTAGCCCTCCTTCTAGCACCAAAATGTGATCGACAGATTAGTATGGGATGAATACACTTGATCCATGAGGATGTGAAGTATATTCAAGCCACTAAACATTAGTCCAATAAGATCATTCAATGCAAAAACTAAACTAATAATCCATTAAAACTTAACATATTACACTACAAAAGCTTTAAAAACACCTATTCTAATCCATTAAAACTTATCCTATTGGGGGATTGGTGTTGCATTGATTTGGAATGGTGACCCTTTCCAAATACCATGGATAAATGAGCATGTTTTGATCGATTCTATTTAGAGAATTGACAAAACTGATGAAAGATGTGTGATGAAACATGATTTAAATGCTAAATTAACATGATGGAAGCTATTTTGATTGATATGGGTGTATGCAAATCTACTCTAAATGAAACTTAAGCTAAAAATATTGAAACCCTAATTACAAGATATGCTAAAAGTATGCATCTATGCTATCATGGAAGCCATTAATGGAAGCTAAGCTAATATGCAAGTATATTAAGCTAAATGTGTGCTAAATATGAGTGCAAGTGATTTTAGCAGCATAAGTTTTCTCTTAAAAGGTGGGTCTATTTCTCTCCAAATAGTGACCTATTTATAGGAGGACAAATGAGAAATGAAGGGTTGAGATGGAGGAAAGATGAAACATGGATCATGGATGATAATAAATAATCCATGGATCAAGGAAAGAATCAAGGGCTCATATTCTTTCAAACAAACACATTCAAAACTTGCACAAGAAGTCTTGTAAGTTTGTTATGAGGAAGAATATTCCTTTTTCAAATGAGTGAAGGAAGAGAATATTATTTGGAATATTCTCATGGGTGAGGGGAAATTAGATATTTAGTTAGTTAAAACTAAATTTAATCGTGCAAAGGAGAAGGAATATTCCATGGGAATATTCTTTTTTTGGAGGAATGTGCAACAGAGGAATATTCCAAGGAATGTTCCATTGCAAGTGGGAGGAATTAGATTAATTAGTTATTGATAATTAAAACAAAGTTTTAATTATGCAAATTAGGGGAATTTCATGATATTCATTAAATAAGTGATTTAATGAAAAAAGGGGAAAGTGAAATGATAGTTAATTAAATAACTTAGGGTTATTTAATTAAATAAGAGGACTTAGGGATTTGAATTAAATAACTTAATTTATTTAATTTAATAGGATGAAGTGTTAGCATGAAAGGGGGTGAATTAACCCGATTAGATTAATTAGGTTAATATATGAAAATGACATAATTAATTAAATAGCTAGACTAATTTGATCAATTAAGTGAAAAGAGTATGATGAAGCAATGTTAATATACCTGATTCGAGTGCATGATATCATTTAGGACATTTTTAGGTGTCTACAACTACTATGGCTAAAAGCCTATATAGGTTCTTTCAAACAAGTTATGGAAGCTTGGAAAAAATCTATTAAAGCACCCTTTTTAGGATTTTAGCCATAGTAGCAAGGCAGTGAACTATTTGATAAAATGCTTTGGTAGACATGTATGAAAAATGTGGTAGCATAGACAAGGAAATGAACTATTTGAAAAGATGCCTCAAAGAAATGTAGTCTCATGGTGATGGAATGCCATGATGAATGCTATGGATGCAAATTGTTATAGAACGTCATGGAATTCCATCACCATGAGACCACATTTCTTTGAGGTATTTTTTCAAACCTGTTCACTACCTTGTCGATGGATTATCATAGCATTCCATCACCATGAGACCACATTTATTTGAGACATTTTTTCAAACAGTTCATTGCCTTATATATGCTATTTATTACTATTATGCTTTGATAGATTTTTCCAATCATCCATAGCTTGTTTGAAAGCACCTATTTTAGGCTTTTAGCCATAGCAAGAAGGAAATGAACTATTTGATAAATGCTTTGGTAGACATGTATGAAAAATTTCTAGTTCCACTAAAATCTTTAGATCAATTACAGACAATAAGAAAGTCTCTCAACTCCCAGTTATTATAAGCATACTAAAAGAAAAAGGAGATGGAAAGAAGCCAACAAAGAAGATTAGATCTAACTATTTCACTTGCTATTCTCTTTTTTGTGAATCAACTCAAATTCATTATAGTTTTGAGGAATCTATATAATAAAGAAGACTTTGGGTGGTTTATTTTCTTGTGATTAAGAGAGACTTATTTGTGTAGTTTGAAAGAATGAGTCCAAGCCTTAGGCTTGGAACTCTCAGTCAAGAAAATGGTTTCACAAAAATGATTTCCTTTGAAATTTTGTAGATCTGAAGCATGTAAAATGGCAAGAAAATTTATAAATCACAACTGCTAAGATGTAAATATACTATTAGAGGATTTGAGATTAGCTAGAACCAAAATTTCATGAATTGGGAATCCAATATGAAGGGATATTTGAATTGAAAAAGCATTTACATAGCCTACACAATTATGGATATCTACCAGCAGATTTGGTGGACATGGATGTACTTGACCAACCTTGCAATACAAATTGGGAGGATGCTCAACAACTGCTAGTGTACATAGATTATCATTCAATAGAGTTTTAAATACATTGTTGCAATTCAGTCCATTATTGAGTTCATCATGAACTGCAATAGCTAAGTCTTTGCACCATACAATAAGTCCTTGAGTATGGTCTATAGAAATAAGCCCCTAGGCTTTACAAGTGAAACACATAAAATGTGAATCATGAACTTTCAAAAGATGAAAAAATAAGAGAGCTTGCTAGTGTATCACTTCCATTATTATGACTAACCATAATCTAATCATCTTCAGTATCAATGTTAGGAGTTGCATGTTCTCTCACATGATGTCCCAAATCAAGCCCTTGAGTATGGCCTACAAACTTTAGACCCCAATCTTTGTAAGTGAAAAGCATAAAATGTGAATTATGAACTTTCCTAAGATGAAAAAATAAGAGAGCTTGCTAGTGTATCACTTCCATCCTTATGATTATCCGTGATCTAATCATCTTTAGTGTCAATGTTAGGAGTTGCATGTTCTCTCACATGATGTCCCAAATCAAGCCCTTGAGTATGGCCTGTAGACTTTAGACCACAAGCTTTGTAAGTGAAAAGCATAAAATGTGAATTATGAACTTTGCTAAGATGACAAAATAAGAGAGCTTGCTAGTGTATCACTTCCATCCTTATGATTATCCATGATTTGATCATCTTTAGTATCAATGTTAGGAGTTGCATGTTCTCTCCCATGATGTCCCAAATCACCAAATGACACTTAGGAGGAAGTTTTCTTCTTGTGAACAACAAAAAATGATATTATGTTCTATGTAGAATTATTTTCTTTATCTATCAGATAACTTAGAACCAACCTGTAATTCAAAGGGTCAAAATATTTAAAGGCTTCCACCAGACAACACTTACTTATTAAGATGCCATGTTTGATCTCAACAATTCAAAATATCCATATACAAATGTCAGTTGAGGTAGGAAGTTCTAGCAACCTAGAGATTATACCTAGTGTCCAAGAAAGCTCCACAACCCTACCAATAGTAAAAGCTAAATATTTGACGCCTACTCACCCTTGCTGAGGAGAAAGTGTTGATCTAAATGCTGCTCGTTTGGGCCAGAAATTCCAAGATAGTAGACATAATTGTTGCAACAATGACCATTAAATTTTTTGCTCCATTCAAAATGTTATTATGATAAAGAAAACATAGTTCTTCCTTTTTAGAAGTGGGTTCACTCCTTGCTGAAAGCCAAGGATTGGGCTTTTGGTGTAAATTCAAATTCACAAATATTCTAATTTTAAATTCTTATAAATTCTTCTCAATATAGAATAAACCCTCTTTACAGATTGCAATCCTAATAGGATCAGATTTGAATTCAGTATCCTAAAAAATCAGATTAATGATTGACACTTGGATAAGTAAAAAAAAACTCTAATGAAGAACATCAGAAGGAAAGTAACTTCTAGAGCCAATTAAACTAAACTACAAAATGCATAGGTGATCAACAGAAAACCATCAAAAAATTGAACCAATTCATATGTTAGACATGAAAAAAGATATAGAAAAATAACCCTTCTAACATGATTCCATGCATAATGACATTTAGCCAAAATGTTGGCATAGTCCCTAAATCTTACCTTGTTATATAGATGGAGTGAGGCTGATAGTTTTACACTACCTGGTGCATTAAAACTCCATTAATGAAGGTCAATCTTAAAAAAACATAGGAGAATGGAATAATCCATTCATTAATGGATATCTAAGTAAAAAATAATAGAACCATACATTAAAATAACACCCAAACACATACAAATGTGTCATGACACAATGCAAAGTTTTATGGAATGTCCCACAATAGTGGTTTACACTTTTTTCCAAACTTGACATTGAATTGATTTTTTTTAACTAAATCTTCACTTTCAAACACCTATAGATGCTAAACCATGAGGAATTTGAAGATGATGCAAACTAGTGATTTGTGGTATTTTTTCTGTAGATTCTAAATATATCTATTTTTTAATTTTGGAATCAAATTGCATTTCTTTTTCCATCTCCTTTGAAAACTAGTTTTTAATAGTAAACACCATTTTTAAAGAGTGACGTGTACTTGCTAACACATAATTTTTTTTTCTATGAAGGATAAAAATCTATTTTTTCAAATTTAGATTTGTGACTATGATATTTAGTGCATGCAATTGGTTTCATAGTGTTTTATTGAATATTTTTTTCTTAATTAAGTTTTGAAGTCAAACCAGTTACAATTTAGACATAGGTTTACTTGCTAACACAACTTTTTTTGTATGTATTGAAATTCAAATTTATTTTTTTTGTTCTAGATCGAGGACATCAATATTAAGTGCATACACATTTTTTAGATTTTTTTTGATAATATGCTATTTTCCACATGTACAAAATAGAGAGCTTGATTTTGGTGAAAAACCTACATTCAAAAAAATTAAAAAATAAATATAATAATCAAATTAAATATATTTAAAATTATACTTTTTGGGAAGCTTATAATAAGGACTGCATAATTACAAAAATAAATTTTAAATGAATTCATTTGATCCCCAAAAAAATCAAAAGTGGTTTTTTATCAACAATTTGATAGGTGTAAAGGAGACTCTATTATAGGTATGGTTTAAAACTAGTGGGGTTCTATCCAAGGGGGTTTGATCTAAGGTGGTTTTATCAAACCCTCTTCAATTGGAATCCTTTAAATGGAACTTTTCAAGGCTTAAATCATTATATTTTCTAAAAATATGTGATTTCAACAAAAAATACGATGTCATAAATCTTCAAGATTGCATTACAACTACTATCATTGCCTTGCCCAACCTATCTAGTAGTACAAATACCTACTAAAACTTTTGATTCCCAAGTACAAACCCTTCATTTGGTGTTCTTTTATAACCAAAGAATTAAGAATGGTAGCAATATTACTCCCACAAATATCAAATTGGAGATGAAAATTTAGTTTTAACTTTCTCATCCAGACAACCTGCCAAAATTGAATCCAAATCCCATAAGAAAAACTCGTATGAAACCAAAAACAAAACAAGATTCCATTGAAACCTTAGAAACCCTATTTGTGAGTAGTTTTGAGAGTTTCAATAAAGTGAAGCCCATCAAACATTGACTCAAACCTATCTTTATTACATAAGTTGTATTGCAATTCTTCACATGGGTGTCTCTCCAAATTTCTCATTCCTGCAATACACAAATCTAATGCAAAATCATCTACCCACAAAACTAATTTTAAAACCATATAGATAAAAAGGTCTCCATTAAAAACTCAGAGCTGTAAACTCACCCTTGTCGAGGAGTGTTGATCTGAATGCCACTTGTTTGGGCCAGAAATTCCAAGACAATAGGTGTGACTATTGTAACAAAGACCATTAAAACTTCCACTCCATTAAAAATGCAATCATGATACAATAAAATAAGTTGTGAATTAATTTTGGGTATTAGGTCTCAGTTCTAGGCATTTCAAACCAGATATAAATTGAAATTAAAGAATGGTTAACGTGACCGAATTTCATTCACTTGGTTGGTGTGCATTGGAACCATGACAAGAGACTTCCCTCAAGATTCTAAACAAACTTTGTCGTGCTCTTAACAATGCCAACGAGAAAAAATTGATAGAATTTCTAGGAATTTTTTTATGAAACCCTTCCAAAGAATAAATTTCTTTAAAATGAGATGAACCAAAACCAGTCTATAAATTTCTTTAAAATGAGACAAACCAAAACTAGTCTATAAATTTCTTTAAAATGAGATGAACCAAAACTAGTCTCCCTACACCTACTGCTTTTATTTCTTTAAAATGAATAGATTTGATTTTATGAAAAGTGAAATACAAATCTACAAATATTGAGGTTTTGCTAGTTGCTTGATTCTTGAGCTCGAGACAAGATTTTTGCAGCCTTCTAAATAAAAAATAGTGGTTGAAAGTTAATATCTCTTTGCACCATATTTAAGGAGATTTGATTTCATCAATGGAAACCAAAAATCAACAAACTATTCACAGTTTAATGATGTGAGACTTGTTTCAGGTGGCATGAGACAAGTTTTGTTGAAAGTTCATACTATATATAGCCTATCGTCTAATAACATCTAAAAGTTTTAGTAAAATAAAATGATGATTAAAGAAAATGGCCATCAATGATAAATTTTTTGATTAGCATAAATTTTTTTTTGAAGGGTCCCTAAAACCCAATACAAAAGAGAAGGCAACAAAGATAAAGAAGTTAGGCTATCCCACCAACTCAAAAAACAAGCTGATTAAACGACAATCAAATACCCATTAGCAGACAACCACCAAGACACGACAAACAAAACAAAAAAGATAGAAAAATTAGTGACTAAAGAAGTTCCTTTAACATCCTAGCTGCTTCCACATTGTTAGATATCACCTTCTTATGCATTTCCATGATGTCTTCAACATCTTGCCTTGGAACCACATTGTTGTTTTTTGTTTTTCTCTGAGTATGAAGACTCGACCCAGTTCCCAAGTTAGCAACTTGTCTACCCTTATCAGCATCCTCACCCCCATCCTAGTTCACTAGCTCATTAAACATGGATCTACCCATCCATTCCCTAGCTTTTTCATTCAAGAACACAAAACCTTCAACAAAGGACTCAAGCTTCTCCTTGTTGAGATTAATCAAAGCATTGAGATCTTTACGCATTTGCAGTGAATTCCTTTCCATAGTGGACAACCTAGAATCATGATCTCTCTTTAAATTAGCAACATCCTCCACCATAAGGCCGAGGTTGGAATTCAATGATCTTACCATACTAAAATTGAGTCCTCCCTTAAGCTTCTTAGGGTAGATATATTGCAGCGAGAAATTGTGTCATACTTTCCATGGAGGTCATGGACCTCTTGAACTAGCCACATAAATAGATTAAAAAAGATATCTACCCCTTCCTTGACCAACCTAAAAGCCTGAAAAATTCCATCACACCCTAATACAAACCCCTCCCCTAATGGGAGCTCATGGGAGGGTCTTCTTCCTGGAATCCCTCAGGTGGAGCAACCTTTTATTTACCTTTGTCTTTAGATGCCAACACAATAGGAAAATCCTCCAAATCCACAAAACTATTCACCTTCCCCACAACTGGGACCCCCCGACACCACCACAATCTTGAATATTCTCCTCATTCACAAAATCCACCACCTCACCAACCTTATTAACCCTAATTCCCTTCTACATATTTTCCACTAGTTCATGGGAACACAACGACCCTTGTTTTGAAGTCTTCCTTTTACTAGCTTTACCCTCCAAAACCTCCTCATTGCAAGCAACTTGAATTTTACATTTCACACACAAGGAAGAGGGCTTAGCCTTTTTGGAAAATATTTTCTTACCCCTAGTAGATGGGGTATAATCCAAGTTCGTGTGGTAACCATCTAAAAATGTAGAAGATTCCTCCTCAATTTCCATTCCAAGATCATCTTCCACCTCAATCTGGCATTTCCCACTCATCTTCTCCTTCTTCTTGGATTTACCAGGCTTAACAGGAACATGGGACTCAATAATAAAATTATCTTTTATATGTTCCACTATCAACAACATCAAACCCTCATGTAAGAAGGGATTTCTAGGATTCCTTCTAAAGTTCACAATCCCATCTTCCGAATACATGAGATAGAAAGGGTAAGAAAAAAGCTTACCATGGCGGAAATGATTAATTAACATGAAGTGGTGCCCATATAGAGCCATGTACCTCTCATCCAAGGTAAAGTAACACATTAGTGTCATGTCCAACTCACCCCAAATAGGCTTGATTTTGGTGCGATCATAAGCCGCACATTGGAGTCTAACCATTTTTGCCTTCTCCTTGTCCCATAGGAAATTCATTCTAACAACCCTATCTATAAAATTTCCTTCCTTGAGTTGACATCCCAATTAATTCCATTATAAAATCCTCATTAATAGTGATGTCCATACCAAACAAACTCAACATGCAACCATACCAAGCTTCAACAAACTCTTGCGAGACATTCAACTCAAGCTCATGTAATTTCTCCAAGAATGGGGTAACCCCTCCCTTTTGTAAAATTTCCCACACATTAGCATTTGATTTGATCTCATCACATGAGAAAGGCTCAGTCCTACACCTATCCCCACCCATCTTCAATGGCGACAAGTTCATAGGAGAGAGACCCCGCATAAAAAAAATGCAAATAAACAAGGCCAAAGATAAAATTACACCCAAAAAGCATGAGTGCCTGCCTTTCGAGGTACAAAGAAAAATAATGGCTAGAATCCTCCTACACATACAACTCATACGCCCACAATTTCCAATGAGCACCACCGGTGTTAAATGTCTTATCATCATGAAATGATAATAATTAACACGCCAACCCTTGAGAACACCTGAAGAGATGACCCCCTCCAAAAAATTAGAAGCTATCATTATTAAGCAAGGATATAAGCTTTGCCGACAGGTTATCATTAACCTCCCATGATCTAGTTGATGCTACACTGAGATTCACCAACAAATTTTCCACCCAATTTGCCTCATGAAAGGCATGAGAAATATAAACTTCATCAAAATCATTCAACATAGAGAGGGTGTCTGCAATAAATCTTTTAATTGACCAAGAAGGAGGGGAAATTTTCCAATTAATGTCATCAATAATAATGTTAAGGGCACATGGATTGTGAATATTCCTTGCATATATAAATGAGAATCATTTTTTTTTAATTTATAAAGAGAGGTAATACCATAATAGTGTCTTGCTTTTTAGTTTAAGCAAAACTCAAAAATCAACATTTTTTAATTTTTGTCAATTATAGGAAACAAATGGTCAAGAATTTAAGGATAATGCAAATTAATGAGTTGTATCTAATATTCTATGTAGATTCAAAAGATAATTTCTAAAAAAAATTATCTTTTTTAAAATATGTTTTAGTTAATTTTTATTTTTTGATTATTTTCTATTAAGTGACATTATTCCAAAACACATAATTTTCACTATAGATAAAAAATTTCATGATTTATTGTGATTAAATTGCCAATGTCTAGTGCATGGATTTTTTTTAAATTTTTAAGAAAATATTTATTATTATTACTTTTTTAATTCATACTAACAAAAATTTCTAACCTATATGATTCTACATCATATTTTTCTTAACATATTTCAAAATTCATTTTTTTCTTTTTTCATTGAAACTGTGAAATTTATGTTGAGTGCAATGTATTTTTTATGATTTTTTAAACAATATTTGTTATTTTTCCTAGTGTCTTGAATAAAAGTCATTGTTTTTCGTAATGGACCTACATTCACTTAAAAATTAAAAACATATAATATTAAAGAAAATAAAATACATATTATATTTTTTGTAAAATTAAAATTAAGGGCTACATACAAAATGACACTTCCAAATGGGTGATCCCACAATAGTGGTTTACACTTTTTGGCCAAACTTGACATTGAACTAAATTTTTTAACTAAATCTTCACTTTCGGGCACCTATAGCTGCTAAACTTTGAGGAATTTGAAGATGATGCAAACTAGTGATTTGTGACACTTTGTCTGTATATTCTAAATATAATTTTTTTGAAAAAATTGGAATTAGATTGTATTTCTTTTTCCATCTCCTTCGAAAACTAGTTTTTAACAGTAAACACTATTTTTAAAGAGTGATGTTTACCGTAAACAACATAAATTTTTTTATATGAAGGATAATTTTTTTTTTTTTTTTGGTAACTATGATATCTAACATGTTTTTTTGGTTTTATGGTGTTTTATTAAACATTTTATCTTAATTAAGTTTTGAAGTCAAACCAATTACAATTTAGAAATAGGTGGACCGTATACAACATAACTTTTTTTGTATGTATTGAAATTCAATATTTTTTGCTGGATCAAGGATATCAATACCTAGCATGAACATATTTATTTTTGGTAATCTACTATTTTTCCACATGTGTATAACAAAGAGCTTTATTTTTGGTGAAAAACCTACATTCACAAGAAATAAAAATAAATATAATAATGAAATTAAATATATTTAGAATTATACTTTTTGGGAAGCTTATAATAAAGACTACATTACAAAAAATAAAATTTGAATGAATTCATTTGATCCCCCAAAAGGTAAATCAAAAGTGGTTTTTTATTAGCATTTTGATAGGTGTAAAGAGGACTCTATTATAGATATAGTTTAAAACTAGTAGGGTTCTATAAAAGGGGTTTTGATCTAAGGTGGTTTGATCAAACCCTCTTTCATTGAAATCCTTTAAATGAAAATTTTCAAGGCTTAAATCATTATATTTTCTAAAAATATGTGATTTCAACAAAAAATAAGATGTCCCAAAAAGTGTAAACTACTATTGTGGGATCACCCAAATGACTTGATCTAATCCCCCAAAAGGTGAAGCAAATTTTTTATAACATTTTGATAGGTGCAAAGGACACTCTATCAAAGGTTTGGTTGAAGTCTAGGGGGCTCTATTCAAGGAAATTTGATCTAATCCTCTTCAATCAAACCCCTTTGGGTAGAACCTATCTTAAATCATTAATTTAAAAAAACATGTGATTTCAAGTAAAAATTAAGATGTCCCACAAGTGGGACACATTATTGTGCTATTATTTAAATATTAAAACTTAAACTTCTAAAATTTACTATAATAAAGTGAAAATAAAAAAAAATTATTTTGAAAAAGATGTATGATGAGATGTAAAACTACTAGCAATCAAATCCTCACAAAATAGAGTTTTTCCTTATCTTTGGAAAGTTTTCTTCTATCAAGGAACTTCCATATAATTCAATTATAGAACACTATTCTTCAAGAGTTGACATTTATTACATAATGAAGATATACTAGAGCACATACCTATAGCCTATTGAGGCCTAGAATGATTAAATATTCTTTCTCATTGCGTAAACTATGAAGAATAGGTCCAAATTGATTAAAAACCCATTTTGTTCTCATCCAACTTAAATAAAAGGTCTAGATTGATCAACACTCCCTTTTGTTTGAAACAACCTCAAGATAAGGCTTTTATTGATAGATAAGTGTTCTTTTGTTTGAATCAACTTGAAGAAAAACTCTAGATTTATTAAAAAATCCTTTTACTCCCATCCAACCTCATGTAAAGGCTTAGAATAATTAAAACCCATTCTTTACTTGCTCCCAACTTAATGAAAATCCTTCAATTAATTGCCAGATCATCAAAATATTCCCCTTGTAATTTTCAAACCACTTTGCTACTTGAGGAATTACCATTAGAAACTTGTGGGTAAAATATTTTTCACTTATTTCATATGTGCACAAGCTATATTTGTGGGAAGTTTGAATGGTTTTATTTCCTTTAAAAATTCAATCACCTTATGGTGTGGTTAAATCCTATTTTCACTATGCTATAGCATAAAAGACGAGGATAGAAGACCACAATGTTTGGCTAGAAGCCAACAATATGTTTCAAAAATTCCATGTATCATATATACTTCAATACAAAATGTATGTGAAGCTCACTTGGGCTACCTCTTTCTCAATCCACTCATGTAGGCTTGTATGTTTTGTCCCTACCTTTGTCTCAAGTAATGTCATTGTATCACTCACTCCTCTTAATGGCATAAGGATAAAATTTCTTACAAAACATACTCTTGAAGGTTTTCCACTTCAAAAATAGTGGTACTTTTGTAATTTGAAAGAGTGGGCATGGCTCTCATACCAAATAACAACATTCTCACATAGGTTTAACCTTGCAAAATAAATTTGTTGGTGTGGGATATTTAACCAGGATTAAAATATGCCTCTATTTGGGACCTTCATTGGAATCTCACAATCATAAATTAGTTGTACAAACTAATATATATATATATATATATATATATATATATTATTCTATTAGATATCAAGATAAATCATTACATTGTTGAAAACCTCCTTATATAGAGTTTGGAGGATGAAACCTAATAAACATGTAACTAGTTAAACATGACACATCTCACACATCTCACACTAAAAATAGCAAACTCTCTTAAGACACTAAGGTGACCTTATCACAAAAATAAGCCTTATCTTCTAATAATCATTTAATATTATTCTTATACCCCCTCTTACAACTTACTAAAATAAAACAAAACAAACTAATGGAAATCAAATAAAAATAAAAACAACATGAACTATGAATTTTCCATTCTTCATTTATAAACTTTACTTTGAAAATAGACCATACACAAAGTAGAACTCTATCAAGCTACCTCAAACCTTCATAAAGTTGTATCTCTTGAGATAAATTCCAAGTTCCAAGATTTCCACCTCCCTTGAACTCTTGAATCATTGCTCCCAACCACTGGACAACAATCCATATTGTGTTACAGTCGTAGAACTCCATCAAGTTTTCTAACTCCTAAGATCTATAGACTCTCAAGCTAACTAGGCAACCATCCATTCTAAGTTTTATCTATATTGGATTCCTTCATACATTCAAAATGTGGGCTAATTAAAATACATGTAATTCATTATTCATCTTGGCATAGTAATCTTTCCAAGCTCTCTTGGCAACACATTTGGAGGATCTTCAACATGGCAACTAAATGTGTCAACACTAACTTCAAGAAGTACCTCAAAATTTTTTACTTCATGCTACCCATAAGCAAAGTACATGGTTGTCCAACCTTTCAAGTTTTCTCCATCTTTGTCTATATCAAGTCAGAGGACAATCTTCAATCCCTAACATTTCCAACATTGATTGCATGATGGACAAAAGACCTATCTTTATATTTGTATCCATATTTTTCTTCAATTTCATCTTCATTGTGCTTGTCATTTAGATCAACTCTTGTAAAAATGACATTGAATGCAATTATTAAATGTTTCTACTACCCTAATTATAGAATGAGAACTTCCCCATGGAATCCCAACACCCATAGTCTAAAAAATGTTTGGATCATACTTCATCATTGTAGCTAGACCTCTAGTCTCAATCTCCTCAAGGATAGGCTTGAAAGTTGGGTCATACCTAATGCATGTGTTTCTACAAAGCCAACTCACCCAGAAAACTTTATGCATGTGAGGCTAATGTGAAGCACCAAACAACTCACAAAAATCCTTGATAGAAAATATTTCACAATAGCCCAACAAAAAAAATGGTGAAACCTTATGCCCTAGCCATGGGCCTAAACCATAGATACAAAAGTAGAAAACAACTCAAAAAATATAAACTCTAGGAATGATTTTTAATTAATAACTTTTAAAATGCCTAAAATATGTGATTTGTATACAGACAACGTGGTTCTATGGAATAAATCCCATCATGATTCTCATAAAAATTAGCCCGCATTTTTTGTTATTTTTGATGTTGTGATTTGAATATGTAAACCATAAAAAAATGACAAGCTTATACATGCCCTAAAACCCACCCTTTTTCACAAATCTGTGAGTTATTTTCTACAATTCACACTAGGCCAGGCTATTTAGAAAAGCCATAGTTACAAATTTCAAAATATTTTCTTTACAATTTTTAAACAAAAATACCATTGTTATTTTCAAACAAAAGCAAAATCAACAATCTTGTTTGAATTGTCATAATTCTTTTTTGCAACTAAAGAACTTGTTCAAAAACCTCAATCATCATGAGAAATGCTAATAAAAAAACAGTGTAATTTTTTTATGAACCAATTGTAATTTACTTTGATAAATTTGGCATGATTTAACTCATAAAAACCTAATAAGTAGGAGGTATTTTCCATAGCATGTCAAATTGTGATATTGCTATCAAGATTCAACCATGTAGTTTTACAAGTCAAACTCATTGACCCATGTTTCATGAGTAGTGGTTCACAAGAACCCATCTTTCATGATAATGAATGGTCCAAGCACTCATTGCATCTAGGTGATGCTCATAGAGGTGAAGCACTAGACCTTCCTGGGAGGTCACCCATCCCAATAATACTCTAGCTCAAGTATACTTAACCACAAAGTTTTTCCCAAGGTTAAGTCCATTTAGCTTGCAACTCCATTTTCAAAAAAATTAGCAAGTGTTGTGCCTTATGAGCCATTCATTATAGAGCCCCTTTAGCTCATCAATTGATAAGTAGGAGGTATTTTCCACAACATGTCAAATTGAGATATTGCTATTAGGATTCAACTATGTAGTTTTACAAGTCAAACTCATTGACCCATGTTTCATGAGTAGTGGTTCACAAGAACCCATCTTGATCTCTCATGATAATGAATGGTCCACTTAGCACTCATTGTGCATCTTCACAAAGGTGAAGCGCCGAGCCTTCCCGGGAGGCCACACATCCTAGTACTACTCTAGCTCAAGTGTGCTTAACCACAAAATTTTCCCCAAGGTTAGGCCCACTTAGTTTGCAACCCCATTTGTAAAACCTTCAACAAGTGTTGTGTCTTATGAATCATTCATTGTAGATCCCCTTTAGCTCATCAATTGATAAGTAGGAGGTATTTTCTAAAGCGTGTCAAATTGTGATATTGCTATTAGGATTCAATTGTGTAGTTTTACAAGTCAAACTTGTAAGATGGGGTAAAACTATTCTAGCCTAGATAAAGTGACAGTCACAACACTTCTAAGCTAAAACCTCATCTAAACCAAGAGAATACAAACAACAATGAGGATAAAATATTTTAATCCAAGTTTGACTTGTAAAACTACACAGATAATTAAATGATTTTGATAATTATTTAATCCAAGTTTGACTTGTAAAACTAGTTACAATGGATAATTAAATGATTTTGACAATTATTTAATCATAGAAGAATTGAAAGGCAGATGAATACGTAAATAGTTGATGACAATTATTTAACTATAGACAAACAGGCGAATAATTAAATAAATAGTAATTTATCTAATTATTGAAGAAGGGGATGTTAGCGACACAATTAATTTATTTAATTGATCAAGACAAAATAAAGATTAGGAAATGAATTAATTAAATAATTAAAAATGATTTAATCAATAGAGGAATGTGGTTAGGGAATAATTAAATAATTAAAATTATTTAATTATTGGAGGATGACGACCAAGAAAAATGATGCTCACAGACTTAGGACATTTTTTAGTGTCTACATTTTTCCCCTCTTTGAAATAATACAATTCATCGCGTTGTGTCAAAGAAATTTAGTCAAAGGATGCCCCAGTGAAGCCAGGGTACAAGTATGCCCCCTCGGGAAAAGTTTACAAATTTTCAAAAAAATTCAAAAAAATTGGAAAATTGTCTTGATAAGACAAGTTGATGGCCATAAATCCAATGGTGAAGATGGAATTGAATTTTGAGGTTGATAAAGGTTTTGTTTGAATAATCCTCCCGACAAGAAAAAAAATTTAATTACCTATTATAATATCCTCTTAAAAAACAATTAAAATTGCAAGTGATAAAATACCAAAGACACCTCAAGATTAGCCAAAGGAGTGACAAAACAAGAAAGAAATGGACAAAACAAGATAAAAATGATTTCACCTTCCTTGCTGTTGATATCTCCTTGATTGACCCTTGCTTGGGATGATTTTGTGTGCTCCTTAGATGATTGCTTGGGTGACTAAATGCAAGCTTGAATGTGCAAAATGATATGAGATGGATAGCTAGATGATATTGGATGATTGAAGATGTAAAATGGCAGCATGTAGTTATGAAGATCAAAAGTGTTGAAAATGCCCTTAAGGAGGGGGTATTTATAGGAGAATTTGAATTCTCTAGAGAATTCAACGGTCAAGATTGTCCAACAAGGCCAAGATGAAGGGCTATGGTGGGTTGAGAACCCACAAGCCCTCACATCTTGACATGTGGAGAGGGAAGTGGACAAGGGGATATGAGGTGTGAGTGAGGTGTCAAGAAGGTACATGAGGTGGAGGAAGGACATGCACCTTGGGGAGTGAGGAGATTTCCTCAAAAAGAGATTCCTTGTCCCCAAGTGGGAGTGAAAGGGACATTTGAGGAATTTTGGAATTCCTCAAAAATCTACATGGGAAAAGGAAAGGTGGTTGGGGATATAAATGTGAATTAAAAATTCACATTCCTAGAATGATCTAGAGGATAAAAGATGGGCTCCAAAAGGTGGGACTTGGTCACATGTGGAGATTGTGACAAGTCCAAGGTTCTAGAAGCCTTGAAGAATGGAATGTGAATTAAAAATTCACATATAAAGGAGAGGAATCTAGATCAACTAAATGTGAATTAAAAATTCACATGGGAAAGGGGGGAGAGTTGATTAAGGTACTAATTAGATTTAACTAATTAGTAATTAGAGGATAATTAGGGGTTAATGTGGATTAAAAGCCAACTTGCAAAAGTTGGAGGATGTGACACATCCTAATCAAGGATTAGGCACATTCCTTAATTTAGAGAGATGGATTAGGATTAGATGAAAATGATGAGGAATTAAATAAATGTATTATTTATTTAATTTATTTGATGAAAGGAGGATTAAAGAGGGTAAGGTATTTAATTAATTAAATACCTTAGGGATTTGGCAGAATTAAGATATTAAATGTAATAGTAATATTACTTAATTAACTCGGATAGGAGGATGTTTAGATGAAAAGGGATAAATTTGACAAATAAGTGTCCAAATTGGATGTCACAATATTTGGATGTCTTATAAATAGAAATTTGATTGAGAAAAAGGTTTATTTGTGCATTCCCAATTGAGAAATTTTTAGAGTCTGAGTGATTTTCTAGCAAAGATGTCACCTATTCCAGAGGCCGCCCACTGCACATACTAGATCCAGAGGTACCGCTAACCTGAAATTAGAGGAAACATAATAGCAAGAAATTGCATTGCAAAATTTGGCAACGTGTTTGACGCAGATGATAAGCAGTTCGCTATAATCATCTCGTTGTGACATAATTGCATTAGGGTTAGGGCAGGGGCGTTCACGTCACGACGCCTAAAATGATGTGACACAAGTGACTTTATGAGCCGCACATGCAGACTAGAGTGATGTAAGTGATAGGCTACGATGCATGTGATGTACAAAATGACGCATGTGTTAGGTGAGTGATGCAATCGTAGTTGTGAGCTAGTGAATAATATGTGTGACGCATTTGACAAAACTGCAACACAATTGCTTGATTAAAAATTTACCCTAGATTAGGAAATTTTGACTTGATCAACTTAGGTTCAATAGGTCAACTAAAGGTCTTGGATTGACATAATGGTTTTCTTGATGATTTTAGGAGCATCTACCTCTTATTTAAACATGAGAGTCAAGACAGATGTTTTTCGATTGTGGGACCAGTTAGGTGATAAGGAGAGACATGAATTGTTGGACCTATGTTTGTTCTATGTCACATTAATGCCCGTGATTAGGGAAAAAAGGGGATGTTGACAACATTGGTGGAGCGATGGCACTCTGAGACTAGCAATTTCCACTTGTTGATAGGGGAGGCCATAGTCACCATGGAGGATGTATACAAGATCCTACAATTATTGATTCGTGGTGAGCGGGTATGATATGACCATGCTCAAGGATTGTAGGCATTGTATGAGTATTATGAGTGCAATGATGATGTAGATCTTAGGATCTAGGGGTATGAGATCAGATGGGAGACTTTGGCTTAGACATATGATATGATTGCGTTCTATGCACATTGATAACATGAGTGATGATTCTTGACTGTAGGGTTCATGATTTCCCAATAGGCCGGGGAGAGATACTCATATCGATGGTTCACTTTGGGATAGTGTATATGTGGAGGCCATGTCTGTTGGCCATGCTCTACTTCTAGCTCCATGATATTACTTATAGGGGAGGACATAGTTTGAGCTGTGGGGTGACTTTACTAATAGTTTGGGCCTAGGAGCACATAGAAGTGTTCTGACCTCCAGTGGTGCGACAGTTGGTAGCGAGTGCTCTATATTCTTATATGTATTAGGGGGCCCTTACACAAACATATGTTGGTGATGTTGGGTACTGGAGACATGGGTTAGACACATTGTTCAACTTCATTTGAAGGCCATACATGACATGTGATTTGTGGATCAATGAGGATGATCACATGCCATGGTGTCAACAACCTAGGTATCTCATCGGGCACATAGTAAAAACCCAACATATCATCGAGATGTATCTCCCAAAGAGGGTTAGATGATAGTTTGGGGAGAGGCAAGGTGTTCCAGTTTGCACAACAAAGTTTGCACTATCCTCATGAGAGGTGCCACCCTAGGGACCTAAGATTGTGGTCACCATAGCAAAGTGGGAGATAGATTACCTTCAAGCATTGGATTGGGAGTGGAGAGGAGGGGATTTTGATACAGGTACGACACTAGAGTATGATGCTTGGTGGTTGATACATAGACTAGTACCTTTGATAGATCCACAACAACCAGCACCAGTAGAGTGCAGAGGCAGGGGCCCGAGAGGCCGATGAGGGGATAGAGGTCTAAGGGGTGGGGGGAGAGGAGACGATGGGTGGGGGGATGGAGGAGGATGGGTGGATGGAAGGAGGGTGGAGGAATGGAGGGAATCCATGAGGGTGGATGGATGGATGGACATGGAGGAAGGAAGACCAGACCAGTGGAGGAAGGATGAGGCAAATGGTGGAGAGGAAGAGATGGGTGAGGTAGAGAGGTTCCTTTACGAGAGGATTATCATGGGGATTGAGGAGGTGGGGCTAAAGGAGGGATGAATAGATGAGGGCAATGCAGATTAAAGGATGGCCACCCTATAGGTGCACTTGAGGATTTGGAGGCAAAGCCGATGACTATGACTGTAGAGAGGGATGGCCTTAAGGCCGAGAGGGATGCCTTCCAGGTGGAGAGAGACTTAGCCATGATTAGTTGACAACAGATAGACTTGCGGATGATTGGTTTTATGACTACATGTGGTGGATTTGTCATGGAGGTTGCATGTGAGTATGCTAGAGTGACCAAGGCCAGTTAGTATTATAGAGATATATATGAGAGAGTGGTATCGTCAGAGTGGAGGGAGCCCACCTTTTCAAAGATTAATAGTGGCTCATGGGGCTGATCACATAGTATGACACATAACATGGGAACAAAAAGTAGGTTTGAGGGGGAGACATCAGATGATAGATGGGATACACTATATGAGATGCCTCCTACCATAGAGAATAGGTCCAAAGAATCACCATGTAGGGAGGACAAGGATGCCCCAGGGACAGGAGATTAGGACAACTTGGGACAGAGCATCCTTTTTATTTATCATGTTATATGGACATTGACATTTTTTATTATTGAGCCTACGAGCTCCATTTTTATTGGAAACATCTTGAAATTGTACCCATGACACTTATTAATTTTTTGAGTAATATATATGATGATTTTGGCGGTGGTTGATGATATGCATTGTTATATGATTATTCTTTTATATTCATGATGATGTTATGCTATGTTATGGATGTTCATGCTATGATTATGATGTTTACTGATGCATTCTATATGGTTATGTATGGTCTAACATGCTTTATGATTATTATTTTATGACTATGTTATGTGTATGCCCCTTATGATATGTGTGGATGGTAAATGTAGTGTGGATGACCTATTTTGATAAATGCGATGTGATATGAAGATGTTTATATTGTTATGATATATATGAATGAGGAATGCAAAGAGAAATAACTTAATTTGATAAAGGAAATGTGATATGTAATGTATTAAATGTTGATGTGATGGGATGTTTATATGGTAATGTAAAATGTAATGATTGAGCACGTCTAATATGAATGCAAAATATGATGTGTAATGTGATATGTTATAATATTATTAATGTGATGTAATATGTATGGAATGCAATGTGATGTGAAATGCAATGCAATGTGATATAATGGATCATGATGTAAAATGCAATGTGATGCTATGATGCAATGTACAATGCAATAAAATACTAATATGATAATGCTAATATGACGATAAAATGCTAATTCTATATGGATGATCTTTATGTTTTTGTGTTTTCTTATGCAAATATATGTAGCTTAATATGATAATACTGCCTATGATGAAAATGCTTTCTATGATGCTTTCTAACATGAATATGTATGCAAGATGTTTTTGTGTGCCACAGGACTCTGTCAAGATGCAGATGGAAGAAATTTTAGCATAGAATAGATAGAAGTTAGCTTGAAAGAGGGCAAAGGAGATGGTATGTTAGATGGGAAATGATGCTAATATAGATGACCAACTTTCATACTTGTATATTTATCATCATCAAGAATCAAAATTGTCTCAAATGGAACACCATGGTATGAGATAAACCAAGGTGTGAAAGGTGACCATTTGTGAAAGACAAGTAGTCAAAAGACAAGGAATGCCCCAACTCATACTAAGGATCCAATTATCCCAAACTTTTTTTCAAGACAAACTGCGGACAACAAGCAAAGAAATGAGGTCATGATCCATCATTGTCCCTATAAATCCCTTAATAGGACATCCTCGAGGTAACTAGTAACATGATCCAATAAAAAAAATAAGACAAACCTAGACCAACAAAGTGTTTTTTGGAGAGACCGTGTTTGCCAATGTTACTGAGAAGATTGTTTGAGTTGATAGAGATGGCCGAATTTGATTGATAGGTTGACAAGGATTGATTGATAAGTTGAAAATGGTTGAAAAATCGATTTGATTGATTGTGCCTAGTTTCAGGAAAGACACATTCGAAATAAGGAAAAATTGATTGAAAAGGTTGACAAGATTGATTGACTAGTTGAATTGAATGATTGCGCTTGGTTTCAAGGACACATCTTGATTAAGGTAAGATTAATTGACCAAGATGACAAAATTGATTGATTTTGAAAAAGTGTGATTGATATGACTGATTGATGTGATGGTGCCTAATTTTAGGAAAGGCACATCTTGTTCAAGGAAAGTAACACATCTGATAAAGTTGACCAAATGACAAGTGTTGAAAAGGCACCTAACTACAAGAAAGACACATTCCACTTAAGGTGAATGACTAGATTGACCAAAGACAAAGTCTAACCTCAGGAAGGATGCATATTGATAAAATAAAAGAGATAGAACTGAGTGAGATGAATGACATAATGCCCCATTCGAATACAAGATCAATGACCAAATTAATTGATTGACAATAAGATGATTGACTGATTGAAGATAAAATATTTTGTTGGTTATGTTTTCCTATTGATTCATGATTTGATTTGAATGATGATTGCTTGTGGACCAAGAAAAAGACCAGACTCGAAAAACCCTAAAGGATTGACCTAGGTGGCCTCGGGGGCTCATCAATTGATGGCCTTGCCTACGCTATACACATAGAGACCTCGTAGTTCGACATAACTTGACTTTGCCTTATTTGAAAAAAAGATGGAGTTATGATTTTATTGTTTGACCAAGCCTAAAAGGATTGACCTAATGTCTTGAAGGCCCATTTAAGATGAGCCTTGCCTACTTAGTAAATGCACAGAGACAATGTAGTTCAACCCTACTAACACAAATGGACTCAAACTCAGACTCAAACTCCATTTTTGGAATTTTTGATGTTTTTTTTTATTTTGATGTTTTATGATTAGTTTTTTGAAGGTTTAAAAGTATGATACCACCTATTATTTCCCACGAATATGTAAGTCAAGTAATTTCCCCCAATCAGGTGCTGGACCAAATCGTTATGTGCGAGGAGAATTAGTGAGTGAATGCAAAGGATGGTCATGTAGGTGAAGGATACTAAATGTCAGTGGTTCTTAGGCCATGGGAAGGATGAAATTTTTTTATTATGAGCGAGTGACATGTGCAAATGGATGAGAAACAATGAAAGACCAGATGGAGTGATAGTAGACAAAGGAGCATAGAATGACTACACATGGCGTGTGTTCACTAGGTTTTCACTATAGTACTTACCCAAAGCGCCACCAAAGTAGTTTTCAATTTTGGATGAATTATTTCTCTTTACTATTTATTTTTTATTTTTTTTGTTGTCACCAAGAGGCTTGCCAGGTTTTCATCAGGGTGACTATTTTTTGATTTTTTTTGTATTTTGTAATTTTGTATTTTTTTTTGTATTTTTGACTTTTGAAAGGGATACTTTGAGAATCAAGTATAATACTTGCAAAGGTACACACTATTGATAGTGTTAGGCAATGGTTCACCTTTGGGCATAGAGAGTTGATATGCGCCAAATCAATATGTTGTTGTGATGATGTAAGGACCCAACCAATTAGGTTCAAATTTTCTAAGCTTTTCTCATTCTACTTGATTTTTTGGATTTTCCTTTTGGACTAAGTCACCAATGTCAAAAATTCTCGGTTGAACCTTCTTATTGTAGTTGTGTTGAAGGTGATTCTGAAATGCCTGCAAATGTGTCAAGGCATTCTATCTCTTTTCATCCAATAATTCTAGCTCATGTAGACGGGATACACTATATTCTTCTTGATCCATAAGTCCTTGTATAGATACTCTTAGAGATAGTAAATCAACCTCAATAGGAAGTATTGCTTCAAATCCAAAGATGAGGGAATATGGTGTGGCTCCCTTAGGGGTATGAACATTGGTATGATATGCCCATAAAGTAGGATTGAGTTGAATGTGCCAATCATGGCCAACATCATTGACAATCTTCTTTAAGATTTTTAGTATAGTCTTATTAGATGCCTTGACTTGACCATTACCCTAGGGGTACTATGGGGAAGAAAAAGTGGTGTTGGATATGAAAATTTTCACAAAGTTCACAGACGTCTTGATTCTTTAAAGGGTGACCATTGTCAGTAATGATGGAATCCAAGACACCATAACGACATATAATGTAATTCAAGATGAACTTAGCTATCTACTTTCCAGTAATGTAGGTCATTGGGATGGCTTCAATCCATTTGGTAAAGTATTATGTGGCGACAAGGATGAACTTATGTCCATTAACTGAGGTGGGATGGATCTTTCCTACGAGGTCGAATCCCCATTGAGAAAATGGCTAGGGTGTTCTAAGCGGTTGTAATTCTTGAGCCGACACATGTATAAGATCTCCATGAATTTAACATTGGTGATATTTCTTCACAAAATTATAGGCATCACGTTTCATTGTAGGCCAATAATATCCCATCCTCATGAGATTTTTAGCTAAGGTAGGACTAGCAAAGTGAGCTCCACATATATTGTAATGTACCTCTTGTAAGGTTGTTTGTGCTTCATTTGAGTCAAGACACCAAAGGAGGGTTCTATCTAGGTTGCGACGATAAAGGGTATCTCCAATGATGGCATATTTAGATGCTTTTCAGATAAAGGTTTTACGTTGGTTGAGGGAAAAGTCAGGAGGGATAACTTGGTCATGCAAATAACTATAAATGTATTTGTACCAAGGAGATTTGAGACCAACAAGTTCACACACAAGTTCACACACAAGTTCAATTTTAGGGACATCAAACATAGGGATCAATATTTGTTCTACCAAGAACTCATATTCCGAAGAATTGTTAGGAATGTCTAAGATAGATCCAATTGTAGCCATTGTGTCAACTGCTTGGTTTTGGATTCTCGGTATTTTCTCGAAGGAAATACTATCAAAGTACAATTTGAAACTATCCACCATGTGCTTTTAGGGCATCATTTTTTCATCCTTGGTGTCATAATCATCATTAAGCTACTTAATGACTAACTGGGAATCACCATAGACCTAAAGATCCTTGATTTTCCATTTTGTTAATAATGCTTCATACTTAGCTATGTTTTTTGTGCACGGGAATTCTATTTGAAATGACTTGGGAATGGAATCCCCTTGAGGGGTGATAAAAAAAATTCCTACTCTTGAACCATGACTTGTAAAAGATCCATCAAAGTATAGTTTCCATTTTTTGATGTTTTTATGACAAAAAATGATAAATTTGGAAAGTCAGATATCAAAGGGTGATCTACTTTTATTGCTCCATTTGTGAGTTGATTAGCTATGACTTGTCCTTCTATTTCTTTTCAATCAACATACTTAGTGTCACACTTACTCAAGATCATAACCCACTTAGCTAGTCTCCCTGTCAGAGTTGCTTTGCGAGGAGATATTTCAGAGGATCAATTTTGGAAATAAATTTTGTCTTGTGATTCAACATGTAATGTTTCAATTTTTGGGTTGCAAACAAAAATGATAGACATGCTCATTCAATAGGGCTATAGTTTAGCTCATATCCGACTAAGGTGCAACTGATGTAGTAAATTTCTCATTCTTTGCCATCATTGTCATTTTGTGCTAACAATGCACCTAGTGTTGATGTAGTTGCTGTCACATACAATATCAAATATATTTTATCAATTGGTGGCATAAGGACTGGTGGAGATAGTAGATAATTCTTGATCTGATCAAATGCTTCTTGACACTTCTCTATCTAATTGAAGGGAATTCCTTTTCATAAGAAATGTTGAAATGGATGGATTTTATTTGATAGTTAAGCAATGAACCTATAGATTTATTGTAACCTTCCTTGTAATATTCTTAACTGACTGATATTGGTTGACAGTGGCATTTCTTAGATGGATTTTACTTTGGTGGGATCAACTTCTATTCCTCTGCGAGAAACAATATATCCTAGGAGTTTTCCTGATTGGACCCTAAAAACATATTTGTTTGGATTAAGCTTGAGTTTATAATTTTCTAGTTGTGTGAAAATATTATCCAAGACTGCTAAGTGACCACTTCATTCTAGAGATTTTGATAAAAGGTCAACATAATCCTCCATAAGCATGTGCATGTAATCATGAAATATAATAGTCATGGCTCTCTGATATGTGGCTCCAACATTTTAAAACCCAAATGGCATGATATTCCAACAGAAAGTTCCCCAAGCACATGTGAAGGTTATCTTTAGCTGATCTTCAGTAGCAATTCTTATTTGGTTATAACCCAAGAATCCATCCATTAGTGATAACATCTCATATCTAGTAGTGAGGTCTATTATGATATCAATGTTTAGCAAAGGAAAATCATCTTTAGGACAAGCTTTATTGAGATCTCTGAAATCTGTGCTTAATATGATTTAACCATTTGGCTTGGTGACAGGAACAAGGTTTGATATCCAATATGCATAGTCAATAGAACATATGAATCCAACATCCAATAACTTCTTCAATTCCACTTTGACGAGGAGTGAAATCTATGGGTGCATTTTTCTTAACTTTTGTTTGTATGGTTTGGCATTTGGTAACAGTGGCAAGTGATGTAGAATGAGATCAGGATCCAATCCAAGCATATCAACATATGACCATGCAAAATTAACTTATCTTTCTTAGAAGAATGCTGTGAACTCAGGGTTTTCCTTGGAAGTCAAAGATACTGCTAACTATATGATTCTAGAATTGTCTTGTGTTCCAATGTTCACTACCTTTGTTTCCTCTATGAGAAATGACAATATCTCTTAGTCTATTGGGAGAGTGTCTAGTCCTCCATCCTCAGGTGCCTCATAGAGGTTTTCACCTTCAAATACATCCTTTTATTTTTACTTTTTCACGATCAATAGGCGCCTTTTGGTTTTCACTTGAAGACCTATTATTTTTATTTTTATCTTTTTCATTTTCACTTTTGTGACTAGAGGAGAGGAAAACTTCACCAAAGTATGCTGCATAATTGAGCTCTATGGACCACTTGGTACTCCTTCATGAAGTCCAATGAACTCAACAATGGCTTTGTCGTTCTCGAAAGTGTCCAAACTTGGTGGTTCTTGTTGATCCCAATCTATGAGTTTCCGGTAGAAAAGGGGTAAGCCATCATTGGTATTGTCAAGGGTCATGGTGTAGGAAGATAGGGTAAAGACAAAGGTAGAGTCATCAAGGTGCCAAGAGGAAAAATTAATGGTTTCCCAAAAGTGCTTGATCCATTCTTCTTTGTTCAAAGGGAATTTTGGAGGGGGACTTGGTAGGCTTAGTGAGGAACCAATCGTAAGCATTTGGCTAATTTTTTTTTAATGGAGGGCTCATCAAGTGTTCCAAACAGTTTGTCAAGGTCCATGAAAGTGGTGGAGGATAGGGAATCCCATTCATATTCATTGGAATTGACATCAAAGTCCCATGAGTCTCTGTATGTCGCAACCTCATTCAAAGCATCAATAACCTCACTTGAAGATAATTGGATACCCCAAATAGTCACTTTTATTGGTACAAAACCTAACCATTAGTGCTTGATTAACTTAGGAGGTTGCAAGGGTTTCAAAATTCCTTGTTTGTTTAGGCCAAGACTATTGTGTTCATCATATCCTCATCATTTCATTATGGGGAACCCTTTCGAATATTATTCAATTGACAAATTTTATTCAATATCCTCATCTTCTTTGTATAACCATGTGAGAATATGGTCATCTAAAGACTCTTTGGCTAGCTCCCCCCATTTAGTGAAGGTAGTAGGGGGATTATGAACGACAACTTTAGGCTGCACAAGATGCAGTTTACCATAAGACTTCAATGATTTGGGTAACTTTCCAATGAAAAAGAGACTCTTCACATTGTATTCACTGCACCCTCTATCTTGGATCTATATTTTGGGTATAGAAGCCATGGTGAATGGAGTGGATGACTTGACAAGGGTGGATGGATCAATGTAGTGAGATGGAGTGGTAGATGAGTTGGAGGATGAAGCCTCTCAATTAATGGGTATTTGACATTCAACAATTCCTTTTAGATTGGTACAATATTGAAAAGGATCGAGGTCACCAGGGATAGTGATTTCAATACCATTATGTGGGAACTTCAGGCACTGGTGGTATGTGGACAAGATAGCCCTCATGGCATGAATCCATGGGTGGCTAAGGATAAGGTTATAGTATAAATCTAGATCCAAGATGTGAAACACCATATTCTATATTGCAAGACCAACTCTTATAGGTAGTGAAATTACACCTTCAGATGAGTGCTCAACATCATCAGAAGCTTTGATCATAATTTTCTTGGTTCAGTCTATGTTATTCTCAAAGTATCCCAATGCTTTCACCAATTTTAGTGAGCAAATGTTCAAACCTATCCCATTGTCTACTAGGACTCCTTTGATCATACATTTATATACATAGAATTCTATAAGTAGGGGATCATTTTGATCGGATGTTGATGAAAAAAATTCTTGTTCAGAGAATGTGACATGGTGCGACATAGCTAGGTATCCAACCATGGCTTTAAATTCATTGACATCTAGGTTAGTAGGTATGACTTCTTCTTTCAATTCTTTATAAAGGATGGATTTGTGTTGTAGAGATATGCGAAGGAGCTCAAGGATGGAAATTTGTATAGGAGTTTTCCCTAGTTGCTCTAGGAGATTATATTGGATTTTTGGTTGGGGGTCTGAGGAAGGTCCTAGAATAGTTATTTTGGTTTTGTGAGTGGTGACAATACAATATGATTTTAGCTTGTTTATGGTGATAGTGGCAATTTGTTCATCCACAATTCATATATTATGGAGGATTGTGCTATAATCATGTTTGACAGTGACATAATTGGCATTATTGTTGTTCCTTGAATTGGAGGCCTTCCCTTTGTCATGATCTTGCAAGGGGTTTTAAATATGGTGTGATTAGTGTTTGTCTTGCCTTGTGAATTATCAACTAAAATGGTTCCATCTTCAATAAGGTCTTGGATGATA
>VDFB02328445.1:0-21235 GCA_007258455.2 Sequoia sempervirens
TATAATTTCTTCATGGATGTAAAACAAAGAGCCCAACACTCTTATTTATAGCTTTTCTGTCTCCAAATTCAAATTCATTTCCCTTCAAGATGGATGTCCAATCCAAATTCACATTCACCTTGCAATGTTCTGCCAATTTGCATTTCATTTCACCTTTTCCCAAGTCGTCCACTTCATGAAGACATAACACTTTATTAAAAATATCAATAAAGTGTAATGTGAATTAATCAAAATCTAATAAAGTGAAACACTTTATAAAATAATGTATATCTCCTCAAAATATTATCTCATTTGCATTTCATTTCCCCATGCCTCCAAGGCGTCCAACATCAAGAAAGTAATATACTTTATTAAATTTTCTAATAAAGTATAAAATGGCATCCAAATATAATAAAGTGGGTGACTTTAATAAAATCACTTATTTCTCCTTAAGGCATCCACCAAGCCTTATCAAAATTCACTTTATTAAAATATTTTACCTCCACAAGTGAAGCACCCAACTCAAGCTTAGACTTACCAAAAATAGCTTAGAAGTACTAAAGACTCAAACTGCTCCAACTGACCTGCCAAAAATAGACTTGGAACTGACTTGCTGAAAACCTGCTAAAAATAGCACCAAGGGTATTGGAGACCAAATTGCACAAACTAACCTGCCAGAAATAGCCACTGCTTCGAACTGTTGAACTGCTACTAAAAATAGTACTGCAAAAAATAGAACTTACTAAAAATAGCATACTGCTAAAAATAGTAAGTTGTTCCAAACTCATTTTGAGCACAAACCGAGCAGCCATCGTAACTTACTAAAAATAGCAAGTTCAGAAAAGTCTATTGTTCCTAATGCATGTCACATCACCACGAAGCACTCTAAAAACCCAGAAGGAATCCAGAATCCAAACTGAAAAACTCCAACATGCAAGCCTCCAAAAGCAATTGAGAATGCAAGTCAATATCCTATCATGCATGCTACCTCATCACGAAGCTATCCAAAAACCCAGAAAGCTCCACCAGACATGTGTTAGAAAATTTCACATTCAAGACCTCAAAACCTCCTCAGAAGTGTAAACCCTAATTTCAACTTTTGATTGGCCTATGAGCTTCTGAAAATAGGCTATCAGACACAGAAGAGCGTATGGCTATAATGGGGACACTACAATCTGCCCTTCCCAAAATTTCTTGTCCTCAAGCAATTTCACAATACTCCAATTGATCCATACCAAACCAAGCACAATCCCAGGGTCCCATGTCCGTCTAAAGGATCCACCATGCCGATATTGCACCACTCTGATCACATTAGTGAAAAAATCATACCAAAGTTGCACTAACCTCCCTTGTAACTCCCAAATGTTACCATCCATGAACAGATTGGAAGGACTAAAGTCAAAACCTTACAGCATCTCATGCCCAAAAGACTTTGAGTCATCAATATCAACCATACCACTGTCTAATGGGAAAGATAGACTACTCAACTCAAAAGCATATCTCCATAAGGTATCTAACAAAGCCACGACTGCAAATGTGACTTCTCCAAATCTTCTTGCAAAGAGGGAAGCCATCCTTTGCAAGAGCTTAACGTATTCATCTCCATCACTCCAAAGGGAGCCACTATGTCTCAATTGAATTATCATGATAAGCCATGAAGACTGTAGAAATTTCTCACAATTCCAACACCAAGAATCCCAAAATGATCAACCAAGGCAATCAAAGATTCGCTGCCCCAAGCAAAAGTACAAAGGAAAGCATAGGAATAGCCACTGGTAACAACTTGAACACCTCCCAAAGATGGATTCAGATTGCTTTGAATCATCGCCTCTTGCATTTGAGGCCAAAAATTAGTCCTGATGGAGACTATGAAGTCTGAAAATAAGTATACCAACTACCCGCCATGACTAAAATGATTAAATTATGATCTGATTTATGAATAATCAACATCCAAGAAGATGAACTACTGCTGCTATACTGAAAATCATATCCCAAATTAATGAATTTACTCAAAATTTCTCTCCAATCCATTTTTCAATGAACAAATAAAATCAACAAGTGGCTGGTAATGAAAGGGATAGCACCAAAAAATTTGATAATTTGATCCTTATCCTTCCAAAAGCCTATCTTTCCACAAGAATTTAGCTCCATCAACCCATGTCGAGGATCCAAAACAAAGATACCCAACTAAAAAATATCTCCAACACACCAGAGAAAGAACTCAACATGCCTCCAAGTGTTGGTCAAAACCAAGTGCATACTCATGAAATCGACGTCCTCTATAGTGAACCTCTAAAACCAATCCATGAAAGCATTCACATTTGTGGAGCACAAAACAAATGTTGTCTTCAATCTCAACTCCAAAAATGGACTAGTATGAGCTAATACATCACTCCACCCAAGGGATGGATTGTCAAGAGTGCAAACACCAAGTTCTGGACCATCTTCCTCCCCTACTTCATGGGAAACAAATATGAAATCTTCACTCCTTATTGTAATGAAGTTACTAGCAGCTACCAAGACTTGTCTCATTAACACTTTGATGTCAAAAATGTTGAAATTATCTTGCTTCAACCCTTCCCAAGTGGAGACTTCATCCTCAATCCCTCTTATGCATTCACTAACAAGTAGCCTTGGAAGATTATTAATCACAATTTGTGTCACATCCTCATAGAGTTATATCAAAGCATCCTTAGACTAGAGTTCATACTTGACCTCATGCTTGGTCACTTCACTAAATGACTCATTTTTCAAAACAAAGAGAGGATTGTCATAAGTTGCTTCTGCACCCACTTCAAAGAGAGGATTGTCAAAAACTTGGAAGTAATTCTTTACATCTTGTTGATCCAAATTTTCTCATGCAACTTCTGATTTCCTTGTGACACTTTCTAGATCAAACTACTCTTGAAGACAATCAAGTTCTTCAATTACTTGCTTGATTTCTTTAGCTCTTTTTCCATTTTCTTACTCTCTGGAAAATTTGAAATCAACAAACTAATCTTTTGCTTCCTTTAGTGCCATCTGAGTGTCTTATAACATAGCTTGTGTTGATTCAAGCTCAAGAGTAAGCTCATCAACCTTTTTTCTCTTTGTCTTGGAAAACACCAATGGTCTTCTTTGTAATTTTGAAGGCATAATCTCAATCTTCAATCAAGTGTATGTATGTTGATTTCAATGCCTCCAAGGAGTCTTTGATAAGTTGCAAATTAGGAAGAGCAACTCCATCCTTAACTCCACTTTGTCTCTATTCAAACTGAACCTTCCAATAGAGATCTTCAACCAAATTGTGTGTGCAATCAAATAGGGATAGATCTTGCACTTCCCTTTCAAAAGACACCTTGCATTGATCTTCCCACTCATGAACATGCAAAGATGGTGAACTGTTGATAGGCTACAACTGAAAATCATAACTTTGTTTCTCGCCTTTGTTGCCCTCATTGCTACTCCAATATTCTTGTACTTCACCACCAACTAGCAGAGAATGCTCATTGTCATAAAAAGCATCATACTCCACAAATTCTTCAACCCATTGCTTGCAATTAACTTCATGCATTGATAAATCAGATTTGTGTTTAGTAACACCTTCAAACTCTCCATCTTCAAGAGCCATATGGCCCTCTAGCTATGCTTCCACCTCACTGTAACTTTGATCAAACTTGAAGGAAGCCCCAAACTCAAGCATATTGTCACCATTATTTTCTGATATAGAGTCCTCATCAAGTTCCATTTCATCATCTAGATCAAAGGTAAATTCATCCCACATTGGTTCCTTTTCATCGCTAGGTGCCTTCACACCTGGATCCCAAATGGCAAGAGGTTGATTGTCTTGATCAAAAGAAAAGAGCTCTTTGTGCTTCTTTTGGAGTGTTGACTCTTTGAATAGGTCACCACCCAACTCACTTAAACTGATATCCTTAAAAACATTTCTTTCTTTTGGTTTGGTTTTCTGATCAAACCAAATACCTCCCATGACACCATTGTGATGAAGTAAAGAATCTTCAATGCTAGCTGTTTAGAAAGCTTCATCATTTTTATCTTCAATGAACCTATCATGAGTAGGTGAATTACTGATTTCCTCATTAGCAGCCCCATGTATAACAAGAAGATTTTCATGGTTACTTATCATGAACTCTTCATGTGAAAACTCCTGGGAAGTTGGGTCAACAACAAGTGGGAAATTATCCATCACCAAATCTTCAACAAGAGGAGGTACAAACATATTGGAATCATTACCAACATCATCACTTTGGTAATGATCATAGGCTGATTCAAAGACACCACCGGTATTTCCTTCAACTTGCTCTTCTTTAGCAAACTCATCCCACATAACAGTACTACTAGAATTTTTTGTGAAGTCATTTCTCTCAAAACCTTCATTGGATGAATCCCCATTGGGACTCAAGACTGTTATGTTCTTTTCTCCAAACCAATCTTCATTATCTTCAGTCACATGCAAGTCTAAGGGATTTTTCTTGAGCTCTTCCACACATCCTTCATCTGTCAAGGCATCCTTCCCATCCAAACATTTATATTTTACAAATACCCTTGAGCCCCTTTGATGTCAGGATCTCTCATAAGCGTGGTCAGTTCCCGTATCAACTTTGATATAGACTTCTCTGTAGTCATTTCTCTCTATACGTAGTGTATGGTATCTCTGTCACTCATCTGACAACTGAATCATTGAATTTTTTCACAGAATGGCAGGATCTTGGCTCTGATACCACTGTAATGAATTTTTCCAATGAACAATCCAGTACAACAAGCACCCATTAAGGTTAGCCCAAATCCAAACCAACTGTTGGAAAGTAACTCTACCCCAAGAATGCACACTCAATCCCAAGATGGGAATGGTGTTGTCATATGGCGTCGAGGATTGTCAGTAGCAACTGAAAGAGAATGCAATGTTGAAAGTAACTCAACACCAAGAATGTGCACTCAAGACCCGAGGTGGGTGAGGTGCTACCATATGGCGTTGAGGATCTAATGAGAGAATGTAATTGCTTAAAGTAACTCAACACCAAGAATTTGCACTCATATGGTGCTAAGGATCTAGTGCATTGGTGACAACTAAGCCGATCAACAGTATAAAATGCAGTACAATGAAGACGGTGAGGCCTGTCTCTTCCATAATCATGGGAATATGATTTTGCAAATAAGTAAAATAGGCGGCATGGCCAGCCTCTTCCACTATGAGTAGGAATTACAATGTAAATTAGCAAGATATGAAAGATAGTTAAACAGTACTACTGTAACAGCCTTACAATGAGATAGAATCCCTACAAATAACATTGTATTAGAGATGTCCCAATGCTTCAAATGTTATTATATGATCTCCAAGCATCAAAGACTCATCTACTATGAAAACCCACACCAAAATCTCCAACTTTGACAAACTGAAATGACAAACCAACAAACTGTAAACTACAGACCAACAACTATGAAACTCACTAAAATGCATATAACTTCCTCAAAACAACTCCAAATGACATGAAACTAAATGCAATGCACTCCTAGGAAGATGGAGACCAATCTAGAACTAAGAAACTGCAACAAACTGGTGTTATTATTTTTATAAAGTTTTCAATGACTTCCCAGGCAAGAATACAGCTTGATAAAAAGGTGAATAGCTAGAAAAAATAATAGAATTCACCAAAAATTCCCAAAACTTGCACAAAGGGGCACCCAAAGCCAAGGAAGAGATATGATGAATACCCAAAACCAAACAAAATTCACCCAAGGAGCTATGAGTGAAAATATACTTCAGCTACACCCAAACCAACAACCTGTAAACTAACAAAACACACCCAATGACATCAAAAAACATCAAAAGACTCAATTACAATATGCTCAATCTGCTCTCAAGAGTTAAGAATAGTCTCTAACTTAGCTAGTTGTTATCTTTCAAGCAAGATACCAAGCCCAAGCTAGGAGGTATGCATTCCTCGAAGCAAACCACTCACCATTTCGGCAACATAACATTAAAATTTCTTCATGGATGCAAAACAAAGAGCCCAACACTCTTATTTATAGCTTTTATGTCTCCAAATTCAAATTCACTTCCCTCCAAGATGGATGCCTAATCCAAATTCACATTCACCTTGCAATGTTCTGTCAATTTGCATTTCATTTCACCTTTTCCCAAGTTGTCCACTTCATCAAGACATAACACTTTATTAAAATATCAATAAAGTGTAATGTGGCGTCCAAAAGGTAATAAAGTGAAACACTTTATAATATGTCATCAAAATATTATCTCATTTGCATTTCATTTCCCCATGTCTCCAAGGCATTCAACATCATGAAAGTAATATACTTTATTAAATTTGCTAATAAAGTGTAAAATGGCATCCAAATATAATAAAGTGAATGACTTTAATAAAATCACTTATTAAGGCATCCACCAAGCCTTATCAAAATTCACTTTATTAAAATATTTTACCACCACAAGTGAAGCGCCCAACTCAAGCTCAAACTTGCCAAAAATAGCTCAAAAGTATTAAAGACTCAAACTGCTCCAACTGACCTGCTAGAAATAGACTTGGAATTGGCTTGCTGAAAACTTGCTAAAAATAGCACCAAGGGTGTTGGAGACCAAACTACCTAAACTACAATGCTAGAAATAGCCACTCCTCCGGACTGTTGAACTACTGCTAAAAATAACACTGCCAAAAATAGAACTTACTAAAAATAGTAAGTTGTTCCAAACTCATTTTGAGCACAAATTGAGCAGTTGTTGTAACTTACTAAAAATAGCAAGTTCAAAAAAGTCCATTGTTCCTGATGCATGTCACATCACCGCAAAGCACTCTAAAAACCCAAAAGGAATCCAAAATCCAAACTAAAAAAAAATCCAACATGCAAGCCTCCAAAAGTAGTTGAAAATGCAAGTCAATATCTTGTCATTCATGTTACCTCATCCCGAAGCTCTCCAAAAACCTAGAAAGCTCCACCATACATGCATTAGAAACTTTTGCATGCAAGACCTCAAAACCTCCTCAGAAGTGGAAACCCTAATTTCAGTTTCTGATTGGCCTACGACCTTCCAAAAATAGGCTATCATACACAGAAGAGTGTATGGCTAAAATGGGGACATTACAGATTTTTTTCATTTGTATTCAATTAGGTCATTTATATTGAATGGTTTAAGGGGATTTTTAAGAAAAGGGTTCAAGGGGATTAAACCTTAAACCCTAAACCCTAAACCCTAAACCTTAAATCTTAAAGCCATCATTTAGTCTTAGGACAGTTAAGCCATAGATCCCTTTAAAACTAGATACTTAGGACCCCTTAAGCCATCATAATTTCTCCTAATAAATTAAGTTCAACTCTAAGTTGGATGGTTGGAAGGGTGCACTGTTAAGTCAAGTTGGGAAAGTGTAGCTGATTAAGTCTACTTTTCATAATCTTCCAATTTATGCTCTTAACCTGTTCTATATGTTGAGGAAAATTATGGACAAACTGGAGGGAATTTAGAAAAAATTCCTCTAGTTTGGGGTTGAGGACAAGAGAAGGATTCATTTGGTCTCTTGGGATGATATTTGTAGGCCCAAGAAGGTGTGAGGTCTCGAAATCCATAAAATTCATGAATTTAACTTGGCTCTTCTTGGTAAACAATTGTGGAACCTTATTTTGGCTAAGAGTGAATGGGCTACAATAGCTCTAAGAAAATATCTTTGTGGGGTGGATCGTATAAGGGATCTATTGTCTTCTAACTTTTTCCCACCGTCTGGTTCTGCTCTCTGGAACTATATGGTCAAGGCTCGTAAGATTGTTTCAAAAGGTCTCTTTTGGCAACTTGAAAATGGTTGGAAAATTCTATTATAGGATGATTGCTAGTTCAACAACAAACCTCTCAAAGAAGAGCCTTGGTCCCTTCCTTTTATGGATATTTTTGTGTGATGGTATGGAAGATTTGTTTCTAATTATATGGATGGGAGTCATTGGAAAAGGCTTCATGAGGTGGATCCAGGGCTGGAGGGTCTCTTTAATGCTTTGTCCTTGGTTCATATTCCTTTGTATGCTCTTGTTGATAAGATTGTGTGGAGGCCCTCTTCCAATGGTAATTTTTTAGTTTCCTTGGCTTTTCATCTTCAAATTTTCTTTGTTGGTCCTGCTCCTTTCTAGGCTTCACTATGGTCCTCTAAACTGATTCCCAAGGTTAACATTTTCTTCTGGATTTTTTTCCAGAATAAGGTCTTAACTACTAATAATTTGGTCAAGAGAGGTTTTGTGATGCCTAACAAATGCTACCTTTGTGAGGAGGATGCAGAGAATTCCTTTCACCTCTTGATTGGTTTCATATATGTTATAGAGGTGTGGGCCCATTTTCTTTCTCTTTTGAAACTCAGTTGGGTGTTTCCCTATTCGATTGGGGAAGTGTGGTCTTAATGGGTGGGACCTTCCAATCCTACTCTATTTTTTCTTTGGTCTCTTTCTCTGCTTCATATTGCTTGGGGTATCTAGCTGGAACGTAATAATAGGATTTTCAGGAGCTTGGCCCTTCCGGCTATTTTTATGGCTCATAAGATTTGTATTGTTGTCAAAGAGAATTTTGTCTTTGGGGTTTTTTTCAGAATGGATCAAGGTTAACGCTCAATCTAGATGACATTTCTATTGTGCATAATTGGAAGCTACCCTATGACATTTCCTTTCCCTTGACTAAAGCTAAAGCTTCTAGAGATGATGTTGTTTGGAAAGCTCCCCCGGTTGGATGGGTGAAAGTTAGCTAAACGTAACCCGAGACCTGCTAGTTGTGGGGGAGTGGTAAGAAATTCTAATGGTAGGTTCGTTTCCACTGTGGCGCTCCCTTTGGGAACCCAAAAAAACCACTTTTTGGAAGCGACAACAACCTATCATGGCTTGAAGATGGCTCAATCCAAAGGTTACAAAAAGGTTTGGCTTGAGGGTGACTCTTTAAATATTATTAACAACCTGAAGAAGGTTTTTTTCCCTCATGGAGTGTAGAATCCCTCATCTTGGATCTATTGAAATCCTAAAGTGTAATGCCCCACCATGCAAACCCCAAAGGACACTAAACATCTAACATTTATGACACAAATTTTTTTAGAAGAACTAACATCAAATGTACATTAACTTATATCACTAGTATGAAACCATACATACATATCACTTATCTAATCCTTTGGGGTAACATGACTGCATTACATTTCAAACCTCTCTAACCTAATCCCAATTTCATATTGAAGATAACTACACGCACGATTCCATCAAAAATCCATTACAAAGAATGAAACAACATCTATTACATTACATAAACATCCTTCACACTTATGAACATAATTATAAATATTTCCACATATACAACACCATTAAAGAATCACATACTATGAAACAATAAACACAAATTAATGCAAGGACCATCATAAAAGATAAGCATCCATCAACGATCATAAGATAATGCCAAAGATTACAATCATTGCATTTATGATATGAAGATACATCGTTCAAGGATTACATCAATACAATAGTACTTCCCAACATGAACAGGAATAGTACAAAAAAATGGAATAATACAACTGAAATGAATGAGTACAAAGCATTGAGACTAATCCAACTTTGGTACATCTCGGAGTCACTGCAAATGGTACCACACTGCACAACTCGATCTTCGGCTGGGGACCTAATGGGGTGCATAGCACGTTCCACCCGACCATGTGGACCCTGAGGCCCACCCCCCATGCGAGGAGATGACAAGAAATACCCACAACCAAAACAATAGGTGAACAATGGCTAATAGGACTCCACAATATAAGCAACAACAAACACAAGAAACATTCTCTTCCAAAGGAACAAAAGCAAAAAGGGGGACACAACAAACATACACGATTGTTAAAGGGAAGAGTGTCATCACATGGCTTGACATGGGTTACCCAATGCGGATCTTCATAGGTTACCGACCCCCATCCTGGGTTACCCTGGCAACCTCAACCGATCTCCAACCCCCAGTCTTACACATGCGGAATCAACTCACCTTTTGTGAAGACAAGGTAGTTGATTTGCCATTCCAAGCCTTCTCGTCTCATCTCAAGCCTATACAATCACTTGAGCCATGGGAGAGGCATCCATTATCTTAATTAGTGTGATTACTACCCACCCCTTAGCTATTTATTAGGTTATCACTTGATTAACTCAACTTCCACACGAGTTACCTAGGATACCACTTAGGGTTCCAACCCCCATGGGAAGCCACTCTCTCTACTAGCAAAAAAATACCATAAACACAAATGGGGTAAGCCAACTTGCACAAAAATATCAAGGGTGAAAATTAAATACAAGTGAGGCATGCACCATCTCATGCTAGAAATTCCATAATTAAACAACTTCCAAGTGCAAGGCCAAACCCACAAAACCAAATTGCGCATACGAACAATAACTCACGAAGAACCAATATGAAAACCAATTATTAAGCAACATTTTTTCCCACCTCTGGAAGCCTAAAACCAACTACCCAAGAACTCACAATCAAGGATAAATCAAAGCAAATCATGGGTTTCTACACAAAATTCCAACATATAAAATCCCCTCTAATCAACATTAACTCAAGAGGAAAAACACATCAATTTGGAACCATCAAAACATACTTAAATCCCACTAACATATTCAAAGTAATAGATTTCAAAGAACACTCACATAATCACTAACTTACTCAACAAATTAAAATTAGCACTCAAGTAACCAACATAATCATGAAATCAACATATAATAACAAATCATCTGATACATGATTATAAACAAAAACCACCTTTAAAAGGATCATCCAATTAACTTCTTAAATAAAACCTTGATTTATACAATTATAGTTAATTCAAATTTTCATCCTTGCTAATTAGTTTCCCAAATTATTTATCTATGTAATCGACTAACCATAAGCAAAATTAATTCCTCTTACAATTCAATATTTCCAATTCATTATCAAATATAATCATTTATTTAAAGAGACCAAAATATTATTTTCTAACATTTAACTACACAAGCCCCTTGTACTTAATTATAACCATGATATATTTATACGCACATATATAAAATAAGAAAGCATATTTCAATATTCCAAACTGTGAAATGACAACCTTATCATATATACAATTATATAAATACATATATAGCTAGTTAATTTAACCAACTGTTGTCGTGAAATACAATATTTCATTTGATAATAGAACAACATAAATATACTCACATATTGAACATACACTTAAGTATATATATATATATATATATACTTAAGTGTATGTTCAATATGTGAGTATATTTATGTTGTTCTATTATCAAATGAAATATTGTGTATATATATATATATATATATATATATAAAGAGAGAGAGAGTGAGATTATATAAAGTGGCTATCTTTATTTCTGTATGTATCCAAACATATATCGAAAATGTACTTGTAAAGAGTTTTCATTTTTAATACAGTGATTCCCGTATATAATTATAGGCTACCATCAAATACCCATATATATACATACTTATATATATATAGAGAGAGAGAGAGAGAGATTATATAAGGTGGCTATCTTTATTTATGTATGTATCCAAACACATATCGAAAATGTACTTGTAAATAGTTTTCATTTTTAATACAGTGATTCTCGTATATAATTATAAGCTACCATCAAATACCCATATATATACATACTTATATATATAGAGAGAGAGATTATATAAAGTGGCTATCTTTATTTCTATATGTATCCAAACACATATCGAAAACGTACTTGTAAATAGTTTATGTTTTTAATACAATATGATTCTTATAAATACCCATATATATACATACTTATATATATATATATAACTTCTCATTACAAATGGAGTCGGTCAGCTACAGCCGCGCCTAGACCAGCTCAACATAGCTTAACCAAAGTGTGGACAGGATAAGAAGAAAAAAAATGAATATGACTTCTTCATCCATTCGCTCCAAAGGAGACCAAGGCGAACTCAAGAATGATACTCATGCCTAAGGAGATATGTCTATAAGTCGAACGCCAAACAAAGCGACACCCTATACTATGTTCGACACTGACAAAAATGGTCGCTATGCTTAATGCATATCCTTTCTAGTCAACTGAAAACTGATCCAATCCTGCATAAAACGGACTTTGAACAACAGGAGCAAGGTACATCAACCACATCAAAATCTATGCATCGAATATAAATGAATCAGTTATGCAATTACCTACAGAATACACCTCACAGCCAACCAAATATAGGCTACTTCAAGTCAACGGAAAACACATACAAAAAGGCAACAATTATTCCCACAACAAGATCAAAGACGCAAGAAAAAGCATGCTTTAGAATTGCAAGATATGAAGGCATAGACATGGCGCTAGGTACCTGTGAGAATCTTGAAAATGCTAAAAGAAAATAACCTAGAGGATGGGATATTCGATTGGAAAGGCTACAAATACTAATAAGTTTCGATGGTAAGAATGGGATGAAGAAATCGAATGCCAAAACCAAACAATAATCATCAAATTTTTCTCTAACACATATGCGTAGAATGAACACAATCAAGTGAATCCAATTCCCAACATATAAGCATTGGATACCAAGTATGACGCATCAGATGTAGATCAGATTGCAACATCAAATACGTTACAGAGAGAATCGAATACCAACCACGATGAAACGAATACCAAATAGAATGCATATCCTTCAATTACCAACATAAATCTAGAAGGAAATTATCTAGAATGAAATCACAATTTGCCAACCTAAGACAAAATTCAAGAGTCGTTGAAAAATGTCATTTATTATGGCATTTAATCCAGCCATTCAAAACCCAAAAACATAAAGCAATTCTAAAATCAAATACTATCACACAATGATTGAATCGAGTGAAGAAAAAACAAGATGATATCAAAATCAAATGTCATCTACATTCAAAAGTAGTCAAAATAAAATCAAATTTTCCTACCTGAATTCCTACGCTTGCAACGAAGAGGACGAACTGAAGACCTTTGTTTTGCAGCTACAAATCCTTCCTTCGAACTTGATCACTGTCCAAGATTAACTCTCTTCAAAAGCCAAAAACTGTAATCTCTTTTGCATAATTATTTTGCAGAGCCAAGTTTTTTTTTCGAGAAAAAAATTAACTAATAAAAAAACATTTCTAAAAAATGAGTCTGCTTCAAAACAAGAAAGAGTTTTATTCCTACCAAATTAAAAATCCAAGAGATAAGCTTTTGAAACCAAAAGTCAACAAAATAAGCAAGTTTCCTGTTTGAAAAATCAGTCTGGAGTCGTGCATGTGCACGCACTCCAACTTTTTCCATTTTCACTTGTTTTCACATCAGTTTGAAATCTTATCTCATTTATTCATTTTAAATCACATTACTTTCCATATTTAATAATTATCCTCTCAAGATAATAACATTATTAATTATTATTAAATACCATTTAAAACAATACTTTTTATAAAACAAATTAATTTATTTATTTAATAATAAACTATTTACTTAATAGTTCACAAAATTAATTAATTTAATTATTATTTTAATTTCCAAATTCATTTAAATTATCTTGTAAGCAAATTTTAATTTAATTAACTGATTTAACAAAGCAATTTAAAATATCACATTCACCACATAATTCAAAATCAAATTAAACAATATATTAATGCACACAACAAGACAATTCAATTCTACCAAATGAACTTACTCAAATGAGATGAAGGGCCAAATGTGGAGGGGCACTACATAAAGTCCTTCGATGAAATTTATATCTCCCATATTCTTAGGGAAGGGAATGGACTTGTTGATGTTTTTGCTAACGTTGGTGTTAGTGGTTCTAGGGAATGGGATGTGGATGACCCCCTCCCCATTGAGGCTATTGCTTGTTTAAATCATGATTATCAAAACTGCTAATTCAGATGGTGGTTTTATGATGTTCTGGGATCACATGTTTATAATCACGTGGCAGTTAATTGTTTGGAGTGATGGTGAACTAGATTTTGATCGGGCTGATGGTACCTTGATTCTCCATATGGGGTGGCGCCCTAGAATCATTACTTCTCTATGCCATAATACTATTGGCACATGGATTGTGGGAATGTTTTGGCCTTCCTTCTCGAGGCTTCTCTTAATCGTTTGCAAAGTTCTCAATTTCCTTAGCTCTACTAACATCGTGATCATGGGAGGCGACAGAAATAGAGTGGATCCCTTCTCTTGTGACACTGTCAAAAAGAAGGAGGAGGTTTGGCATAGGTTCCAGAAAGGTGGCCTTACTCCTTATTTGGAGAGGTTACACAAAAATAACCCACAGGCCATGACCTTGTTTGTCAAAGGTTCGAACAACAGGGTTTTGAAATTGGGAGGCACTGAATTTGATGTTAATGAGGACTTCATTGAAAATATCACTAGTCTCTCAACTAAGGGCAAGAAGGTTTACAGAGATAAGAAGGAATATAAGGAAACTAAGGAGATTTTATTGAAAGGAGATGAAAAACAAGAGTTTAAGACTGCCAAGAGTGGTGGGTTCAAAAGTTCTCTCAAATCCCTGTGGGGTGATGTTGAGGAATTGATGAGGTACATTACTTTAGAAGGTCAGTTTTATGCTATGAATGCTTATCATTTTTTCCTTTTGAATCATTTTCGCCATAAGAAGAAAATTTCCTTTCCATTTTATCTTTTGGCTTCTCTGGAATATGGTCTGAAGGATTATAAAAGGAACCCGAAGAATTCAGTGTTGCATGTTGGTCTTATTCTATTGATTTCAGATTATGCAAAAGCCTATGAGGTCCCTAAGCCACTAGCTATTACTCCCAAGGGTACGCAACAGAAGCCGGCCTTGGAATATGAGACTGTTTCAAAGGATGAATCAGAGAGTTTGAAAGGGATAAAGAAGGAGGTTTTGGAGGAGGAGTCTGAAACGGAGGAGGCTGGGGATTTTATTCCAGATTCTTAGGCCTCCATGGAAGTGATGTAGCAACCTATTACCTAGGGGAAACCTCGTAAAGGTGTTTCGGCTCCTAAACCAAAGGATTATGAGACTTATAGTGAGGATGAGGGTGGTGAAAATCCCAAATCTAGGCCTGCCGCTCTTTCTACTATCTTGAAGGAGAAGATTGAAATTCTTGAAGATGTGTCTGCGCCATCCCCTATTTTGGGGACCAAGAGAAAGAAGGGTCTGAAGGAGGGCAGTAATAAGAAAATGGATTTTAGGTCTGCTAGCCTAGTGTAGGATGTAACGCCCCACTATGTGAACCCCAAAGGACAACTAAAACTAACAAATTACTGCACATTTTTTTTTTGAAAGAGAAACATTACATAAGGTGAACTTGTACATACACTACATGAAAATAAATTATACATATACACTGACATCCTACGTCCTTTGGGGCACATGTGACGGCATTACGAAATATAACCCAAGACAGAATGATACTTGACAAATCCCAAGATTACATTATAAACCATGATATAGCATACATTTAAAATAATCATACATCCATTAAAATCCATCAATTAAGAAAACATCCACAAATGATAACTCAACATAAACAAGATTAATTTTTTTCCCAATAACCATAAACATATTATCTTCATGAGAATTCTATGGAGCATATTTCCACAGATACAACACATCAAATAATGGCTGCTAGGAATCATTAACCACATGAGGGCTACAAAGGTAAAATAATACATTACATCTGTTTCAGGAGTACTTCACATCGTTTTAGGAGTACATTACATTGTTTCAAGATTACATATGCACATATGTGCTTCCCGACACATAGAGGAAAAGATACATCAAATACTAGAGTATTAATATAGAACTGAACATGAAATGATTGGACTCTGGCAAAACTATGGATCCTCTACAATGATACGAACTTTGCACTTCATGAACACTGACTAGGAACCCAATGGGGTACAAAGCATGTTCCACCCAACCAGGTGGACCTGAAGGCCCACCCCCCACGCTAGGAGATGACAAGAAAGACCCACAGCAAGAACAACCAAGCAGAAAAGCTATAAGACTTCAATAACAAGAACATAATTAACAACAACATCAAAGGACTACTTACAAGATGACTACTTCTAGAAGCACACAAAACAATAACGAGGGATACTATAGGAAGAGTGTCATCGCATGGCCCTAACATGGGTTATCTTGGCTACCTCTCACTAGGTGCCAACCCCCATCTATGGTTATCTTAGCTACCTATCACTAGGCGCCAGCCTCATAGGGTGACACATGCGGGACCAATAACCTTTCATGAGGACAAGGTAGTGATCTTGCCGACCATGGCTTTCTCAGCCCATCCTTAGTCTGTGAAAGCACTAACAGCATGGGTGAGGCATCTTACTTATCTTATTTAGTGTGAACTTACCCAAATCCATTAGTTAATTATATTAGGTTATCACTTATTACACAAACTCTTCCATGGGTTATCCAAGCTACCCCTTTATGCATCGGCCCCCATGAAGAGCCACTCTTCCTAGTAGCATCGAAAACAAGCCTCAATTCATCAAGGGGTGTACCAAATCACACAAAGTACTAAAATCACGAGAACCAAGTACGTATGTGAGGCATGAACCTTCTTCCCAAAAGCCACATCAAAAGTCAACACCATGGTACAAGGTAACACCCACAAGAACTCAAAACTAGAAATAAGATCAATGAATCACAAAGGTCCAACCATGGAAAATCAATATAAATCAAATTTCTCCATTGCCTCTGGAAGCCTAAAACACTGACTATCCACAAACTCCCATTGAGGGTAACTCAAACACTCCAGGTTCCCAACCATCTCAAACATGACTACAAGAAGGTCATTGCAAAAAAAGTCTCCTCAATCAGAATTAACACAAAGGGAAGACTCACATCAATCCACAAAATGACCAAATAACTTCCATAATCACAAAATGGCAAGTGTAGAGTAAATGAGGCAATATCATAATGAGATCCTCAAACTCACTCAAAGCTTAAGATAATCAACTATAATTACCAGTAGTTAATTCAGCCAATAGGGCATCCAAGGGAGACCTCAATTTTCTTCACACACGATACCCTATCAACTAATAATTTGGCTCAAACCAACTTTAACCAATTCAACAAACACATTGAAAATAGAGGCCAACACTTTTAAAAGATTATCATCTTCATACAAGATCGAACACAACAACCAATAGAAAAGTCAATTGGCATTACATCCAAGAGAAACATAATGGGAAAACAAACAAGCAATAGCATTTCATTCATGATCTCAAACTAAATATTGCAAATGAGTTCGACATTAAAATAGATTATTTACTCGATCAAATTAAAAAAATTATATTGATATTATAAGATAACTCTATCATCCATGAAGCGATCATTCCAAAACCCTAGTACTAAGGTTTCACTATACAATCATGCTATAAGGGTTATACGAAAGTAAGTTTCACAAAGATAATTTATGGTATACCCTACACTACATTTAGTAACACTCTAATTTCTTGCAATGATCTCAAATTCAACTAACTATTAATAAGTTATACCAACCAATAGATAAATATTCGGCTATTAAAGACAATGATATTTCTCGCTCAAACTCTATCTTAAACACAAATTTCCTTTATGAAATAAATCACAACTAAAGAAACAAAATATTTAAATAACACAATTTCAATTTCCATTATTCCACGAACTCCCCTATAATATAATTATCATACAATATTAACAATCATTTATATCAACTAAGCTACTTGGTGGTTTCACAAATTAGAGAGGTAAGAAGATACTCAACAAACAAAATAATTTACTTAATTAAGTCCTTCCATTATCTAGATGGACCAGTTTTTCCTCAAAATATAAATTAAATAAAATTAATATCTTCCTTAAACCTAATTTAATTCAACCACTTAAATAACTAATTCTCTTAAAAAGTAATTACTTAAATATTTAATGTTATATAAAAGAAAGATATTTATTCATCTTAAAATTACTCATTTAATATCAATTAAGGAATCTACCCCTCTTGCTTAATTACCCTATAAATATTCCCTTGAATAGAGAAATTGAAAGAAAATCATTTAACTACAATTCGATCAATTTAATTACTTATTTCACTTAACTTACATAGTCACCTATTCATCTAAAAATTTACCTGTAATCCCTAAATTATTTAAATACAGTCATTCTTCCCTTTTTCCCAAGCACTATATTATTTAACTAATAATAACATATTAAATATACTAATGTACAAGCATATACCCATAGGATTTTCATATTCTTTCTTGAGATACCCATCCGATTAAAATCTAAATTTATACAACATTCTCACATTATAAAATATAGCATATTTATTTAAGTCTATAAAAAGATGGAAATAATTTTTTTTGAAATCTCTAAAGACACTATTTAAACATTTCTTTATCTATCTGAATACCAATTTCTTTTATGATAAACACTTGAATTGAGGGCTCAAGATATGTTTTTTTTCTACACACTAATAAATACCAAGAATTTAAACATCATACACAAGGGTTTTTTTGCATACCCATAAACTAATATATATAAAAAAGAAAATTGCTTCCAATTATCGAATGTTGAGGAACCATGAGACTCCATGAACCAAATAAATGAAAAATAATATAAAGGATAATACCTAGCAATCGCACCTTAGTGTGCAATGGGTGTGCCAAAGAGGTGTGAAAGGTCATTTGAAAAATTCCATAATAATAGTGTAATTATATTAATTTTGATTTACTTATTTTATTATTAATATTTATATTTATATAAAATATACATTATATTTTAATGATGTTAATATTTACTTCTAAGATAAGTATGTCATAAAGTTTTTTTTTTTTTATCAAAAGCGGACGAACCACTATAATATTTTATTTATATTTAAAAATTACAAAACCATGATTCAAAAGGACATACTAGCAGGAAAGAATCAAGAAGAAAACCTCTGGTTATCGTCCAAAAAGTTACATAATTTGAGCATAAACCCAAATATTTACTTCATTACATCTTTTTACATTACATATCATCTTTCACAAATTGATCATGGGTATATGCGGGATCATCATGGAAAAAACATGCCCTTAAGTGGCAAAAATTCAAAAATGAGTTTGGAAACTTGACATAAAAATTTGAATAAGTTATCTATATTATTTCAAAAATATTTAAGAATAGAATCTATAGCAAATTGAATGGGTTTCTAAACTACTAGGTTTATTTAAAAATAAAATCTATTTGGTGAAAATTTGAAATTTCAATGTAATAGTACTTAAATTTCAAGGGAGAAAATAAGAAGTGGGTGTCTGTCTAACCACCCTAACCACAATAAAATGATAATATTTTTTTATAATATTTTAGATATAAGTAGAGGACTCATGTTGGATGTGATGCATATTTGTTTGTAATTTTTTCCAAGTAAATAATTAATTATGAATTTTTTATTACAAATTTTAAAAAATATAAAAACTTGTATGTCAAACCATCATAACTTGGTCAAAACTTCATGAAATTCAATTTTTATTTTTAATCCTATAGTACCAAAAGCATAGAATGTGACAAATGTTTGATTCAAAAAATGTGAAAGCTGTTTGAAGCTATAGATGTTTTCAATCAACCTATCAATCAAGACTTTAGTCATAATTCAAATAAAAAATGAATAATAATTATTTATTAAATTCAAAGTAAAAGCATAATTTATATTGGTGGAAAGTTGAGAATCTCCTTTAAAACCCTTTTTGTTTCATCAATTTTGGGTAAAAAAAAAAGTCGTTATCTAGATGGGCCATCATATCACTTACATATTGCCACTTTTGGCCCATCATGATCACGCACATGATACCACGATATATCTACATTACATATCAACTACAATGCTTTGATACAACAATATTACATATTTGCGTTTTCCCTAAAGCTTCCTGTGGTGCACCTTTTCAACACTTGATTGTCTATACATTTGAACATTTCCATTTTCCATTTCAAAATATCAAAATAATTTCACGTTCTATATCCATTCGTGAAAAAACCAGCACTTGGTCTTTGCTAGCCACCATCCGTTCATTAGACCTGTTAACATTTAGACAAAATTGCATAAAAAATTACCATGTGTTATGCCGTTATTATTTCTCAACTTCCATCATATCAAACTTCTCATATACACTCTATTGTTCTGCCTAAATATCATCTTGCCAAACAACACACATATCATGGCCTTCCATATCTGTTGGATTATTGAATCTTGTTTGTATAAAAGATGAGCTTTTTAGATGAGCTATTATAAGTGCAAGAAGGAAAATGGAGTTCTATCCAAGGAATTACAGAATTTTCATGCCAATTAATAACTGGGAATTGCTAGTTTCTAAGAAATTTGGCGATGCTTAGTTGAATTTGGTTTTTAAAGAGCATTGCAGTATTATCATTAAGCATATCAAAAGGGTCATTGGTAAGGAAATTCTGGAACCAGAATCTAAAAGGTTAATATATCCTTCTCAATTATTGTCAATTTTCCTATCAAATCTTATGGATTTGTTGCAAGATTTCAATATGGTGGAATTCATTGCTGGTAAAGTTGTGCATGAAGTTTATTTGCAAAATGATAATCTCCAACAAACCTGTCAAAGGTATGATTTATGGAAAGGCCATGGGTATGTAGGCGGTTTGTTTCCAAGGAATTTCCTTCTCCATAAGGAAAAGTTTCAAAATTTATACATTGCCATGAATAAGACTCTATCTTATCAAAATTCAAGCTTTATGTTCAATGTGCTCAGAAATTCTGTTTTTGGGTTTTCACGAGAATTTATTGAAAAGGTGAAAGTTAAAGCTCATGCGATTATTGTGATACTATCGCGGGTAAGTGCACCAAGATGGTTCCCAAAAAAAGGGCTTAAGTGGCCATTTTTTTTTCTAAAATCAGGAAATATTGACATTGGACGTGAAATTGAGGATAGCTACACTCAAAAATTTTAGATGGAACAAAAACAAGGACCATAGTTCTCAGAGTCTACTCTAAACTACTAATTTATTTTGAAAATGGTTGAGATTAAGGGTTCAAAAGAGAGACACACACAAATTGTTGTTGTTTATGTCAGAAAAACATAACATAGCAACTCTTGTGTGACCCGAGCACGGCGGACTTTTTTGTAGTATTTTTAAAATCGCTCCAGTCAAAAGTTAGATAACAATATGTAGTAAGGACTGGATATTTTCTGATAATTTTTTAATGAATATTTTATTTTTTATTAATTTTCTAAGTGGGCACTTCCTAAAAAGCAAAATTTT